>JAPDSC010141088.1:109435-155966 GCA_026290005.1 Latrodectus geometricus
ATATATATATATATATATATATTATATAGATAATATTTTTTGTTTTGCTCCAAGCTATGAATCGATTTCCTACTCTATAGCTTGCAGGTTTATGAAGCAGCACATTTTTTACCAGTTTTTGTAGTTCAGGAGGAAAATGGATTTTAATATAAAAGATATTTATACAAATGACAAATATTGCTTGACGTTGTTTTCAAAATGAATTTTTCTTTGTTTAAAATGCTGAAAGTTATCAAGAAAATGCATGAACTATGTATTAAAAAAAAAAAAAAGAAAACTTTTATATATAAAATTTAAGTTAAAAAATATAAATATTGAATTCTATAATAAGGGTTTTAAGTGTAAAGAAATAAATAAAATTGGTCGATGGAAATAAAGTTATTATAAATTTCTTAATAGTTAAATTTCTTCTATTTAATAATTTTCTTATAGTTTTTTCTATTAAATAATATCTGAATGTTTGATGGTTTAAATTAATTTAGCACAGTTTAAACTTTTTTTTTTTAGTTATCATGTCAAAAAATAAATTTTTATATTAAAAAAAAATCCAATATTGTTCTTTTGAGATTTGGCTTTCAGTTTTATTATCATATCATTTCTTTTTTAGTCTACTTTGCTTAATATTTTGACGGACACTCACAGTGAATCTGCATCATATGAATTTACCACTCTAACTTGCATTCCTGGAGTTATACAGGTGAGTAATCTAAAAAATATTCCTTAATTTAAAATTTGTTATATTGTTATAAAATAAACGTCTCTTAAAACTCAAAATGAAAGTTTTATTATCTCATGTGAAATTTTGTTGCAAAATTGCTTAAAAAATATCTGTATATGCATATACACTATGCCTGATGTTAAAATTAATAAAAAGTTGTTTTTATAGGCACTTTTGTGAACTTGAAAGGACCTTGAAAATAGAAAAATTGCATTTTTTATACTATATTTATATCATAAAATAATATTTTTTAATTGAAATTTTGAATTTTATATTTTTTGGAAAAATTTATTTAAAGTGGATTTTATTTTGTTAAAGTAAATCATCTTTGTGCAAAAGTGATCTTATATATAAGATTTTGTTGCATATATTGTTTAAAAATTTCTGTATATATTAAAAGCTCAAATGCAATAAGTAATTAAAACTCTTCAAAAATGCTACAAACTGAAAAATATTTGTAAAATAAACTAACATATTTAGATCAGATTTTAGCATATTATTATGGCTACATATTTTTGCACATGTTGTACAACCTACATAAAACAAAATTTGTCTGCAAATATATGAACAAATTCATGGGATGTTAAGATGCCCAAAATCAATTCAATGACAAATTATAAAAAATGACTATAATACATTTTATTTACCTGGTTTAAACATAATGTTTATGTTAATTGTTAAAAAAATTTTTAGTTTTCAAGTTTAAATCATACTTTTAAACATTTAACTATTTTTATAAAAAAAAAATATACTTGATTTTATATTTATGACTAAAAATGTTGCTACAAGTTTTGTTTGGGAAATGTTCTGCAAATGTTTGAAATGTATATATATATATATATATATATATATATATATATATATACATATATACATTTCACACACACATATATATATATATATATATATATATATATATATATATATATATAATAAACTGCTGCAGAATGCATATATTCATCAATTCATCCACCAAAATCAAATTTTGGTTAACTTAAACTGTATATTTAAAAAATGAATCTTTAATCACAATTAATATAATTTATTTCATTATGAGTATTTAAATAAAATAACAATATATAAAAAGTTACTTAGCTCTTTTCTTGCACAAATTAGGTAATGAGAAATATTAAATCTTTTTTAATATTCAATAGTTGCATAAATAATTTTTTAATATTTCTTTTATAAAATTTAATTTCATCTATATAAATGACCTGATAAGAGCATGTGAAGATACTTTTATGTGATATTTTTTTCAAATACAGGAGTTGCTTTAGTGTTTATTATATTAACAGCTGTCGATTATTTCTTGAAGTTTACAACAAATTTTTAGTACAATTTCATAAAATGTCATTGGTAATGCTTGTATAATAATTTTTATTCAATATTTGACAGTTTTGCTTATTTTTAGTACAAAGGAGCTAATATCCAGTTACTCGATCTTCCTGGTATTATTGAAGGTGCAGCTGCAGGTAAATATTTATTTTGGTGTTAAAAAAGTAAATTTTCATCTTTATTAGCTTTTTAAAATACAAGTAGCTCTACACACAGAATCTTATTGGTTTCTTTCTAACACAATATAGGATAAAATGTGGAAAACTCATATAGCATAGCTTCACTTTAGCATGATAAAACAAAATGTGAAAATCTTTGCAGCATTACTGTATTTTTAAATTTCATTCTTTTAGTGGGCTAATGAAACTGAGTATCAAGTATTTTTGGAAACTAAACACTGGGGGTTTTATGTTTGACAGACCACCTAACCAGGGCATATGCTTTGTACCCTAGAGCCTTTGGTCAAGAAAACAGATATGGGCAGTGTAAAACTTTGCCCCTCAATATGCTGTCATGCCATAGAGTTTAGTTTAGTGTACATTATAAGAATAAAGGAAAAATAATAAAAATGTTTCTACACTTCACATAAAAATACAATTAATTATAGTTAAATTCATTTATAATTCTATTTCTGTTTGATAGCAGATTATGTCATGCACTACTTATATGCAATCAGTGGGAAAACTTGTCACCTGGATAATATGTTAAGAATACTTAAATTGAGAAAATTGAAAAGTGCTGTGCATTTATTTTGTCGATGGCTGTAATAATTCTTTAATGTTAATAATTCTTTTGGATGGTGTGATATCATTAAATAAAAAAAACCACTTAAATTTACAAATGCCTTTAACAACATGGATAATCTCCTGCTAATCAAATTTTATGACAAATAAAGTCTACTTAAAAAAATTCTAAAAAGGTTTTGTGATTCATATGTTAGCTGATCATAAAGTTGTCTGGTCAGGTCCAGAAAAAAGAAAAGAGCATTATGCAAAAATAATTATATTAGCACATCATAGTTTTGATTTTAATGCATTTGAATTACCAATTTTTAATTTTGATACATTTGAATTACCTATTTATACCTTTGAAATTTAAGGGTGGGAAAGAAATCCCAACAAAAATTTCATAAAAAAAAATGTATACTGAGATCTAATGTATCTAAACTAAAAGAAACTCTATGCACAACAGCCTAAATGGGGATCAAGGCTTACAGTGCTTGTAATTTCATAACTGACATTACTGTGTGATTTCATAATCAAGGGCCCGGTGGTTCCCAGTCATAACAGAGGGCCCTGTTTTGCCCGAACTTCAGACCTGTGTTTTGGGGACCCAAAGCATTATCACTACACCACCAGGCTGCATTTAAGGTATCTAATGATTGTAATATGCTACTTTTATGTAGAAAGGCTGTTAGAGATTCATTGATTAAATTCATACTAATTTATGAATTTTTTACCTCCATTTGCAGAGACAAATAAAATCACCTTACCCTGGTGTATTGGAAAGCTATTTAAGCTTAAATGATTAGAAATTTATCTGAAGATTGGTTTTTAAATTGTTTTGTGCCAAACATTAAAAAATATTAAAAACTTGAACATCAAGTCCTTATTACTATTACATAATGTTGCATGTCAACCTCAAGACCCCTATCTTCATTTTCTATTTACATAACAGCCCTTGATAAGCCAAGGTATTCTCAAGAACTTTCTTCTGTTTTGATCTATTTTTGACAATTGATCTTTAATTATTTACTTTTAGAATCTTAAAATCTTCCTTTACACAATCCGTCCATCTCAACCAGTACCTACCCCTTTTTCTAGTTCCCAAAGGTTTATGATTAAAAATTTTAAATATTACTAGAAGAAAAAATTACTACCTAGAATTTTGTAGATGTCCAAGTTGCAGATCCATAACTGATCACAAATCTGATGAATACTTTATATAATGTGATTTTAGTGTTTCTTCTGATTAATTTAGATAAAAAGAGTTATGTAAGCCATGAAGACATTGGTTAGCTGCCAAAATACCTTATTTAATCTTGATACCCACATTGTTTTGATTTTGATCTGAATTTTTATTTGAGCCTAAATATAAAAAATTATTAACTGCTTCAAATTTGTAATCGCCTGTCTCTAAAAATTTAAAAGTCACTGGATCTGGCTTGAATTTAATCTTATCTTCATTAATAAGATGTTATATTTTTTCTGCTGATTATTTTAAATGATAAACATGCCTCTACCATAGCATTCTTAGCGTATGCAATGATCACAGTATCATCAGCATAAGCAAAAAATTGCACAGTTTTGGTTAATATGGTATCTCTGGTGTTGATGTCTGAGTTGTGAACTGTCTATTCGAGGTCAAGATTAAGAATCAGGCAGGCAAGAGCATCTTCTTGTCTCACGCTATTCTTTATTTCAAAAAACTCTGTCAAGTAGCCAGATAATTTTTTACAAGAAACTGTGTTGGTCAAAATGGCTTTAATTAGCATTAAAAATTTATTAGGGATGCCCAGCTCAGCAAAAGTTACAAATAGAAAGTCACAATCAATGCAATCATAGGCATTTTAAAATCAATAAAGAGACAATGTAATTCAATTTCAACTCTCTAGATTTTTGAAGCATTTGGTGCAAATTGATGATTTGTCCAGAGGTAAGTTTCCCCTTCTTGAATTCACATTGATAATCACCAATTACACCACTAGGCCAAGGGTAAAATTCTGAACATCTGAAACAGCTCATATTGGAGATCATTGATAGGTTCCCAAGGGACGCTATTAAATTATATTTAGATGGAAGTAAAAGCGAATAATCAGGAAGTGGCATTTACATCATGACCCCAGATAGAGATCAGGAGATAGAAATCCAGACTTTTGCTTTATTTTTAGAAGCCAATTTATTGCCATTGAAGTAGACCATTCTTGCAGAAAAACCTTATATTGAGATTTGTATTCTCTTGACCTCAAGAGCACAATGCAGCATCTAAAGGATTGGAGTGATGCCGGGAGTGACAGAATTAGCATTTCCGTTCTAGGCATGCTTAAATAGATTTCCCTTCTTCAGACTGTACATTTGCTTCGGATTCCTTCGCATGTTGATATTTATGGAAATGAGGTAGCAGATAAACTAGCTAAGGGAAATTCAAAAACCTTTATCAAGATATTTTACGAAATCTCTACAATGAGGAATAATTTCAACAAAATTAAATGACAAGTTCCTCCAATAAAAGAATGGTACACAAGAACCAGACCTGGTGATTTTCTAAGTGCTCATTTGCAACCGAAAAAGTCAGACTGGTCTTTACAGAATTTCCTATGGCTACTTGAGGAGCTTTGTTTCTATGAAGGTCAGAAGATTTTTCCAACATGCAACAAGCGGGCTGCAGAAAATGCTTCCCTGGAGCACAGTTTGGACTCTCTTCAACTTTCTCATAATAATTTAATTAGAAATCCTTTAATATTTTTGAACTTTTTGATGGTTAATAATCTCATGGGCCTTGTCTAACAGTCACTAGACATGGAGGATATGAAACAACAAGATAATTTATAAAGGTGAAATTCTGTTAAAAAGAATAACCAAGAAAACTTTATAAATAGTGTTCAACAGACTAATGCCTCGGTAGCTGGAGGAACAAGTTGAATCTTCTTTATTAAAAACACAGCGTAAAATGCCACAAGTTCAATTTGAAAACAATTCTTCATTATTCCATATAGACAAAATAATATCATGTATGCTTTTAACTGCCACATGTCCACAAACTTCATGAGTTCAGCTGATGCCTGATCAAAGCCTGAAACCTTTTTTAACTTTTGTGATTTTAGGGCTAGAATCTCAGTTAGGTTAGGAAAAGCCACCTGTATGTTTGTTTGTCTCTGTTGAGTCTCACTAATTATGCAAATTACATTGGAAATATTAAGATGGTTGCTAAAATGTTTCACCCATCTATTAGAAATAGCATTCTTATCACTAAAGGATTTCACTAGCGTTATTTCTGCAAAAAGATACTGGATTTGAAATTTCCATGGATTGTTGTTGATCAGTTTATTGAAGACTTTGATTTCATTGCTTCTTCTTAGATGCTCAGTATCTTTGAGTAGATCATAATGATTTTTTTTTCTTTTTATGGATTTGCTTTTTAAGTCACCTTGCTGTCTTATAATTATCAATTGATCCTCAAGTGAATTTCTTACTATTTATATCATGGTAAGCTTTATATTTTATTTCAGTTGACCTTTGCATTCTTTATTGAAAAATTTTTTTTTTGTTGAATTCTTATTATTTTATATTTTTTATTGAAATGCTAAAACCTAGAATTTCATCAACAATATCCCAAATCTTTTCTTTTACGGAAACCCATTTATCTTCTACGTTAGTCGCTATACCAGAATAAAAAGGTACAATCTAGTTTTTCTCCAAGCAGATTTCGTATTTTCTCATCCTTTAACTTGCAATAGTTAAATTTGAAATCACATTTCTTTTTTGTATTTTTGAAACTAGAAATTTTTGTATTAAATCTAATTGCAACGAAGTAATGATCAGAATCAACATTTATGCCTCAGAAGGCCCTAACATCCAAAAGGTTAGAAACAGGACTAGTATCAATTAAAACATGGTCAATTTGATTCAGATATAATTAAAATAATTTACCTACCTTCTAATGTTTCTTCATTGTTGCAATCATCTAATTTTCAATTAGATCAGAGTATTATTGATTCCTTTTAAACTTGTATTTTAGAATATACTGACTCAAAGCTAATTAATGTAAATGAAGCTTGGAAGTAGTTTTCAACAAAGTCCTGCATTATTTTCTGATATCTGTCTCTAAAAAGATCAATATTAAATATGTATGGAGGAAAATATAACTATCCTCAGTTGAAATAGAAGGCATGCTTGAATATGATGAATTAAATGTAATGGTTGTTATATTAAAACATGCTAAAGTGATCTGAGTCAAAAGTTTTGTAGATACTAATGATGTTCGACTTAATCTTGGAAAAAATCGTCAAACTAGAGATATGATGGAAATGATATCTAAAATGGAAATCATATTAATTCTAAGGATAATAGATTGAGAAAGATTACAAAGTTTTTATAATTTATCATTAAAAAAATCAGAAGAAAACTTAAGTATAATTGAAAATATGGAATGTTTTTAAACTCCTTGCAGCTGAAAAAATCTAAAAGTTCAACAGAAAGCTGCAAAATTGCCTATCTTCCCACTATGAAATTTACATTGACTTTGTATTACATTGACTTTCAGAACGTAACCCCCTTTTTATATTGGCTATGGGTCTCAGATAACATAGTTTTGCCCAGCTCTGTATTTTCTAGAGTTCATAATATTTCAAAATCCTATTTCTAGTGTTATAAAATGATTATTTTTAAATTACAAGTAACCCTTAAATTTGCTAACTTTAAATTTTGCAAAACTTGGCAAAAACTAAAATTTATTAGTTTCAATATTTAAATTCCAAAATAATTTTGTAAGAATTTAAATAGTATCATTAATGATCAGATTTTAATTGATTCTTTTGTTATGACTTGGTTTATTTACTACCATATTTAATATCAAGTTCAATCATTTCCTAAGTATTATTAGTTATACTGAAATATTTGAGCAAATGTCGATTTATTCCAGTTCTAAAAAATTGTACATTACTAAATATTTCAGTCATAAAAACCAGCATTCATTTAACCCCTTAAAGCACGAGTTTTTTTTCGAAAAAACTTCCAAAAATTATCCATATGCCATCTATGTTAAAAGTTTAATTATAATTTAATATTAATATAGATGGCATATAATTTAGCCTATCTAGTTTTACTGGAACGGGTCTGAGACGGGCATTAGAAATAACAAAAGCGCCCGTGTGAGACAAGCATGTGGCAATGATATTCGCCCGTGTCAGACACGGGCAAATGCTTAAGGGGTTAAGCACCAACATATCGTTTATTAGGCACAGTATTCATAAAAATTTTGAAAAAAAAATTTATAATTGCTAAAACTTTTTAAATGTATACTATGTATAGAGAAAAGAAGATTTTATTCCTTTTAAGGCATGATAGAGCTAGTACATTGAAAAATAAATAAATAAAATAATAAAATAAAACAAATAAAAGCAATGTTAAGTTAGTTTTACATTACTTTCCAATCTTGGATATGTGCCTGCACTTTAGCAACCATTAAAGTATACTTTTTAATATTACATTAAGATATACTATGTGGTTTCTTTATCACATGTTTTTCTGTGATGTAAGCAGATTCTGGATTAAAAATTTTTTACAACAAGTCAAGGTATTAGTTTTTTCTCATTTATGCTTTGTTACAATTTTTCTAACATAAAGTTTGAGTTAAAATTGTCTGGAAATTTTATTACTGAAAGGAAACCTTATAAAAGCTATTTTATTCAAATGACATTTTCTTTACATTTAAAGTAACATGAAATGTATAAATTATAATGTTTCAGAAATAACATTGTTGAAAGATTTGTTTAAATTTGCATTGCACAATTTCAACAATAATTTAAATTTTCTTGAAATTATTTTATTGAATGTACAAGAAATTTTTTTAGTAATTGATGAATGTATTATTAATTTTACTAGTAACTGTTTTACATATAAATTGTCTTTTCAAGAATGCATGAAACATTAAATAAATTGCTTCAAATTGATTAGATGACACAAATTGCTTCAAAAGCAAATTTGTGAAAATTTTATAATACATTTCTCCTTGAATTAATCTTGAATAAAATCTAATAATAGTAATTAGTTTTTTGCTTTGTAACATATTTTCTTTGAATTTCTGAATTTCACTATGTATTTATGCACATTAAATTTCATTTTTAATTGTCAAACTATGAAAGATAATTTGAAAAATATTTATCTTTTTTTACATTAATTAGTGGTATGTTTCATCAGAACTAATTTGTTAATCCAACTTAAAGTGTTGTAACTGATTACTTTTTGAACAATCAGGTCAATAACAATCTCATCATTTTTATTTATAGAAATTTGTATAAGTTTGTGTAAAGTTTTTTCAATTGTATTTATAAGATTAATTATAATATAAAATTATTATATTACTTTAATTCAAACTTTTAGGTAAAGGACGAGGTCGGCAAGTAATTGCAGTTGCAAGGACTGCGGATTTAGTGCTAATGATGTTAGATGCTACAAAAGGAGAAATACAAAAGTAAACATTTAAAATGCATTTTTTATCCATTATTAATGACTTTATTCTGATGACTGTTTCACAAATTTCAATTTCCATGGAAATCTGGACCATATAAAAATAGATTTTTCACAAAATTATAAGGAGAGAAAACTTTTGTTTTCAAAAGTTTTTATTGAATATACATAAACATATTATTGTCAGGAAAAATATTTTGCACAATTTGTTATATTAGACATAAAATATACATAATATGTTGAAGAAAACTTATCTGTAAATCCAATTTTTAATTAAAGATTTTATATAATTTGTATTTGTCCTTTTTTGTGCATATTAATTAGCCTAACTTATTATTAATGCTGCATTAATATATATTTAAATGAATATGGAAAAAATAACTTGGTCAAATCCATTATGTATTTATAAAATGAATGGAATTGTCTCGTAATTACTTTTATGTAAAAAATTATTTTCAACAAAATATTAATAATTAAAAATATTTCATACCATATAAATTTGAATGTTTTTTTGAATTATACATTTCAAATAACTAATTATTAACACTATTTAATGTATTATAAAAATTTAGGAAATAAATTAATATTTTAAGTTTCTTCCAGTTAATTTTTGAGAATTTATTAGCTTTAGTTTTACTTTGGGCTATCAGATTTAAGTAATTTAAATTATACTGCATTTTTATTTTTTCTAATATGATTCTATTTGTTTCTAATATGACAGAGATAAAAATTAAGGTTTTGAAACATTGAAAATTGTGAAACATTTCTCAAGAAAGAAAAATGGTGAAAATGCCATTTAAAAAGTAGATTATAAGCTCATTTGATTGAAGTTTAATAGATTACTTACTGATATCTTGACCTAGTAATTGTCTAAAATGGAAGTTTTTGTGTTGTGTCAATTTTAAAACACACATGCTAAATGATACTGAGTAATTCAGCATAGATTATTAGTATTCATCATGTAAAGTATCCTGAAGTTATTCCTTTTTCATGCATTATATATATGAAAATTTATGTCATTAATGATTAAATGTAATAACATTAATCAATTTATAATTTAACAAAGTCTATGTTGCAGTTTGTTAAAGTTTTTGAGTCAAATTTTATTTTTTTATACAGATAAATTTCGGTTTTTAATAACTTAAGCTTTTCCCTGTATATAAAGTTGTTAATATCATTAAAAGTATAAATTTTAAATATTAGTGAATTTAATTTTATTAAATGTTGTATTTCAGACAATTGTTAGAAAAAGAATTGGAAACTGTTGGGATTAGACTGAATAAAGAGAAACCAAATATTTATTTTAAAGTTAGTGTTTCTTTTTTCATTTATTTAGATTAATATTATTTTAAATTTGTTCTTCATAAGCCTGATCATGATATTTTGTGTTTTAAAAGACTTTTTTAATTTGAAGCATTCATCTATATAACTATGGTTATGAAAATTAAAATATGTATGATAATGAATTTAATTATTATTTCCTATTTTATTAATTCAGTATACAGTGATTTAAGGTAATACTGATGTGATGGAGTATGATTTTTTTTGTTTAGCATATTACCGACTTCCTCAATCCTGTAAACGTTATTGATGCAACTTATTATTTATGTATTAATTATAGCAATGTAACATTTGTAAATTTATTTAATACGAAGAGAATTCTGTAATATTAACTTGAAAATTTTGATTTCTATTTTGTAGCATTGAGATAATCATTTTGAGAGAGTTGCTGAAGCAGTGTTTTCCATTGTTGACAAAGCTTGATGTAAAAATAATTAATCATTTATAATCTATAACTTATTCTTTACTTAATTTATCCTTTATCTTTTTATCACTGTAGAAATTTAGATTCTTCACTAACAACATAATTTATGTATATATTAACTACTAATGATACACAGAAGGATTTTTGATAAATTGTTATATTATAAAGTTAAATTTAAGAGAGTTTTGAAAAAAAATTAGAAATTAATTCTTAAAATGATAAGTTGTTTATGTGTATTTTTTATAAAGTGAATAAAATTCAGAAAATCAATAATCAGTCAAAGTAAAAATAATTAATTTTTAAAAATAAACCTGAAAAAAGTATTAAAATTACATTGTTTAATTATATCTCGAATATTCAGAAATTTTCCTAATTTAAAAACTGAAAATGAAAACAGTTTTAGATTAATAATTTCAACCTTACAAAGCTCTGTCATCCGAATGGTTAGTGCTTTTGCTTTCTATTCAACAGCTCATTGGTTTGAATCCCACCTTAAGCTTAAAGGCTTATTAGTGGTTCAGAAAATACTTTAAATTGTATATCCTTGCTTAATTAGTCATCTTGTGCAAAGAATAATTGTGAATGTTGTACAAAAACAAATAAATTGATATTACCAATAAAAATATTAAACTTAGCATTCCATTTCCTTATTAGATAACAAGCAAACAATTTTTATTTATAATTCTATGCTTTCTCATTATTTATCAATTCAGTATATTGAAAATTGATGTTATCCAAAATATTAAGGATATTTCCAAATCAGTAAGTAACTTTTCCTCCTCCTTAAAATGCACCTTTTAGTTTTACATGTCAAAGTGTTAAATGTAATTATTTTAGAATATGTGTATTTAAATTTTTAAATAATAAACTTGTTAATCTGATTATAACTGGGTTGATGTTGATAAAAAACATGTTTCCCTTTCAAATTTGTTATTGAATTCAATATTTTATTCTCTCTTAGTTTCATTAATTTAGCAGGAATTATAACATTAATTTTACTTTTCAGTATTGAACTGATTATAATTTTGTAGAAAAATGGAAGTAAATTTATATTTTATGTGTGAAGATGTTACTTTTTATAATTTTCAATGAATTTTAAGAATTAAAAAAAAATCATAGTTTGTCAAATCTTTTATATAAACTCTTGGAATTTCAAATTGACTCTTGAAAAATTGTAAATAACTGAAAAAGTTTAATATTCTCTGCAGACATTTTTCTGTCAAGCAATATTATCTGTCTCATGATTTTTTTAAAAAAAATTCAGTGAAATTGATTAAAACTAAATATTTCGGTGTACCCATTAAATAAAAACAAGATTATAAAGAATAATATGTAAATAAGTTTTGATCAAAAAATAGAAAAATGTATAATTTGATGTTATCTTCCATATATATATATATATATATATATATATATATATATATATATATATATAAATATATATATATATATATAATAAACGTTTTTAATTAGTACAACGATTTTGACCAAATGGACCCTACAGCTTTAATTTCAATATTCATTTTCGTTCATGTTTATTTTTGCTTATAATGGTTATGAACATATACTGAATGTTAATAGAAAATGATAATTGTTTATTTAAAGTTGATATATTCTTTTTTAAAAATGTGTTAATGGCCTTTGGAAGTTTTAAACAATCTGCATCCATGCTATTTCAATTCTTGAATTATTATTTTGTTGGATGTATTAGTTATTAAAAACTGTTAAATAGATGTTTAATTTTATTTTTGGTATTGAGTATTGATAAAATGAATTGGAATTGTCCCATGATTGCAATTGGGGAATTTCATTTTAATTCAAAATATGTTAATTTTGAAAAAATAAATATATTCCAACTATAATCTATTTTCAATTTAAAATTATCATTTTCAAATGAAACCAGTATGCATTTTGGAAATTCTGATGAAATTGTAATCTTCCATGGATTTTAATTATAGATTAATGCTTGTAATTTCTTAATATTATATGTTGCATTATATTGATGCAATGATGATTAATTTAGAAAATATAGATAATTATTTAAATTCTGATCAGTAATTATAACATTTCTTGAATTATGCATCTAAATCTTGAGCATAATTTCATAATTCTCTGCATAATGCAAATTTAGAAAATATTTTATTATTTTGAGAATGATATAGGTATTTGGATTAGAAGTTATCAATGAAGAATTTTGTTCATAGCAATTAAATAAACATTGATTGTTATTTATTGAACTAGATAAAAAATTTCAGTAGTCTTTATATATTTAAATATTTCATAAAAAAGTTATGAAGTGCAAGTGGGCTATGGATTCCTACAAGAAAAATTTTTCATGTATTTTCTTTTAATTGTATCTAAATGTCATATTTTTGTTTATTTTAAATTTATGTGTATATAAATGTATGATTTAATTGTTATTTTTCTCATTGTTTTATAAATTTGTTGTCTAAAAGGAATACTGATATTGTTATTGTTAGCCTGGCATAAAAACTGAAATCATTTTTTACTTTAACTTATATTTTATTTGTTAAATGTAACATAATTATTTTATTCCTGAACAAAAATATTAAGTTTTGTGCATTTAAAAAAAAAAAAAAAAAAAAAAAAAATTCTGAGGTTTTTTTTGGCAAGTGTGAAAAGATGCATTTTTTTATTGTAAGTCGTTCTGAGTATCAATGATCACATATTATTTATTGCAATATTGCACAAAATTATACATATTATTCTATATTTTGGTCTTTGACTTGTGATAAGTAATGTATTAAGACATTTTAGAAAAATACAAATTCCTTTTATCATTGTCTAATACATTTAAAATTAACTCATTAGATTTTTGATTATTTCCGAAAAGTTTTATAGCATGATATCAGTAATTTAAATCATTAGAACCATGTGTTCAAAATTATATTCAAGAGTATTTTGTCCTGTTAAAGAGAAAGTAGATTCTTTTCTTTTTAATTTTATTACAAATAAACAAAACTATTGTCACTAATTTAAGTAATTAATTTGACTTTACTGTTCTGTAATGATTAAGCATCTCTGTTAGATTTGTCCTATTATAAAATATTTGATAATTGAAAATCAAAATAGAAAAAAATCGATTATGTCATTAGTGGACTTAATAACATAATCATTTCATATCTGAAGCAAACTTTATAATAGTGGAAAAACTGAAGTTCTACTATTTGAAATTAAACTTATGATAAATAAATAATTGCTTTAAGATTATACAAGTGTATTTGAAAATGCGCAGTTGATTATACAGAAGAAATTGAGCAAACTTAAAAATGAACATTAATTGCAAAATATAATACCTGTCATTATGACTTCAAAGAAACAAAATTTTTCATTCATATATTAAAGTATAACAATCTATTAAATAACTAGACTAGTCTGGAATATGCAAATGTAATGGTTAATTAATTTTAAAAAAGTTTAAATATAAAAATATGCTTTAATATAATTAGGAAAAGTAAGAGTATATTTTAAACTGAAATTTATGCAACTATGACTCAGTATTCAGAAATTAAATAACTACAATTATTAAATTGTAGTTATTTAATTTTAATCTTTTTATAATATCTGTTTTGTTAGTATTTTATTAGTACTTAAATGAAATCTCATTGCTATTGTAACTATAACTTCATTATTATATAATAATTAATAATTTTAAATCAAAAATATACTTTTTAGTTTTTACATATATTTACTTTTCTCAGTATTCAGAAATTTAGTCAAAAATATTATGTGTACATAAATACGGATATATTTGGTAAAAAAAATAATAAGTAGAGTAATATTTATTCAATGTAAATGTATTAGCATATCTTAAAATAGAAACAAAATTAATGACTTTTAGAAACTCTTTGAAAATCTGAGAATTTATTTTTTAAGAATCTGTACAAACCTTTAATAACCTTATTAAAATGAGTAGCTTGTAAAGAAAAAAGTAGTTTCCAAAGTTTACTTCTCAGTTCTTGGACTTATTAAGAATTATAATTTAAAATCAAAAATTAGCTTTCAGGGTATAAAAAAATCCTGTGATAAATATTTATAAAAACATAAAAAAATTTGTGTATACCTTCAAAATTTTCTTAACCTTAGGTGTAACCTTGGACAGTTGGCTGGTGTTCATTGTTCTAGAATGAGCTATTAAACAATGAAATTTCATAATTTTTTTTCAATACATTATTAATCCTCTTACTATGAAGTAGTTGGAAACATGACATTTACTGGTAATACCATGTGTCCACTTATGAATGTGTTTTTGATTGAGAGACACAGTTCTGTGTTGTGTATTTTTTTTTTTATCTTATGTTTATATATTGTTTTTATATTTTTTACCCAAATACTTGAGGTAATTTCTTTAATATTTTAATCAGATTTCTTCATTGGTAGCTTGGAAATTTTTTATCTACTGGATCTTATTTAGTTTTTTTATGTTACATTGGTGTTGTGATTGAAATTATTCAATATTTATGGATTGTATTGGAAAATATTAATTTCATTAATTTAACCAATATTATTAAAGTGTACTCTGACTACTTATAAATTTATTATCTTGCCTGTATCCTTCTTTTAAATGTCAGCATTCACTCTTCAAAAAGAACCATAACCATTTTTTTTATTGAGAGAAAAATTTGCAGATTTTCATTGATGTTTGTCAATAACATCAGTAATAAAAATATAAATATTTCAACACATTAAACAACTTTTAAATTCATTGAAAAGTTGTTTAATGAAACATCAGAATTTTAGTAAAGTTTATTTTTATCCTTACTGAATAATTATATATACTATCTCAACATCCAGTACATATGAGCTATGCTAGCTTAAGGATTAATATCCATTGTTAGTAATTTATTCCAAATTTTACTCATTTTTGCAAACTTTTCTCGCCAATAATATATTTACTATTATGTGTAATAACTTAAAATTTATTTTTTGAGTCAATGTTAACATGCATTTTTACTAGTCTGTTTACATATTTTTCATTTTTTATATTTATTTGAAATCTTTGTTTTATTAATGTATTTACTTTTTAGATCAAAAAGGCTGGAGGAATATCATTTAATGCTATGTGTAATTTAACAAGATGTGATGAGAAATTAGTTCAAATGGTTTTACATGAATACAGTATCCTTTATATTATGAAATTTTATCTTAAAAAAATTTTGTTACAATTTGTTTTATATATATTTATTAGGTATAGATATAGGTTTATTTAAAAGAAGGAATTCAATATGTTGATTGACTATTTTTGCAGTTTCTATTTATTCAAATATTGTTTAGTTGTGCTGTTAAAGTATTACTGCAGTCATTTGAAACTAATTTTTTAATTTCTCTATCTTTTCAAATATGTTTAGATTTTTATATTCTGATATATTGTGTAATACAGTAAATGCTCATTTTTATGAACTTCCAATTTACATTCATGCTTTTTTAAATTGATAACTGACCTCAAACAGTTCCATAATGCCAGATTCAGTGAATTACAGATGCACTGAAAATTTTAATTCGTATTCATGTGCTAAAATTTTGAAAAAGTTTCTTTTTTGCAAACTTATTTTCATGTGCCTTTTGTTTGCCTTTATTTTTATCACCTATTTTATTTTCAGTTTTTTGATTATTCTTTCTTTTTTGATTTAGAAACTTAAATAAACATTTTCATTGGAAAATGGTGAGTTTATCAAATTGTGAATAAATAACAAGATTACTGAATGTTGAAATTCTGAATATTTGGAGTATGTGTTTTTCTCACATAATTTAGCTCCTGTTCTACTTACTGGCCATCATCAGAGTATAATCAATAGCTTCAAGTGTGAGTAGGCATTTTTACTCGGAACAATCATAGTTTTGAATCATCTGATCTATGTTTGAAATAATGTAGCAAAAAATGATACCTAAGCTCATTTTGGCATGCAGACTTTTTTTTTATGTTTATTAAAAAATACTAAAACTAAAGAAGCTTAAGAACTTTTCTGAAAAGTGGGGTAAAGATGAGTTACTTATCTATAAACTTTTCCAAAGAAATCCTCTGCTGTCTTCATTTTATTACTTTTTTAATGTGGTTTTAAATGTAACTTGTACAAAAAAATATCAGATTAGTAAATCAGAGTATAATAATAGAAATGAAAAATAACTTTTAGCTGTCAATCATCAAAATAGCATAGTGCTGTGACTTTGCAAAACAAGTAAATGATTGACTAACAAAATTGAGTTATTTTTTGAGAAAAACAATAAAATGCTTTCCTGTATCAATCAAATTAAAAAAATATATTTTGAAAAAAGGTAGCTTTAAAATAGAGAAAAGTGAATGCTTGACTGTTTTCAATAAAATCAAAGAATTGTTTTAAGAATGAATTTTATTTTTTATGTGTTTCTTATATAAATTGACTATACATACTAAATAATTTCTTATAGAATCTTAGATGATGACAGAGCTGTTTAGAAATATTAATTTTAAAGTCTAACTAATTTTTCTTATTTTATGATCTTTCTATTTTTAAGAACTATTTTACCAGTCCTGATGAGTCCGTAAAAACAAGAGAACATTTAATGAATGCAGGCTTTAAATTAAAATTCTTTTCCTTTTATCTTATAAGATAAAATGTAATTGTTTTGCTCTCAAATAAAAATACTTGAAAATTTCCATACATAACAGGGAAAGAGCATTTTTCTTTTCAAAATCATTTATTTCAATTAACTATAAAAATAATTATATATGTATATATATATAGTTGAAAAATGTTTAACAATGTTTTTAGTAATCAGTATCTTGTACTCTATGAATTGCAGTGATTTGTAAATATTGAATGATTAGACAATTATTTTCAAATTTAACTTTATTAGGACAAATAACAAGTTACATTATGGTTTTCATTAATTTGTTTATTTTCATGATGTTTGCATTTATGTAATCTTTTTCTTGATACCTTATAGAAATTATTAATATTCATTTATAATATTTTCATATATTTAATCAAATTAAAAACATAAAAGCTTTATTTTTTCCCATAAAGTGAACAAATGTTTCTATATGCTATAGTAAGTATATTGTAGTAAGTATATTGTATTTACAGTGAATATACCCTTTCAAATGAGCATCAAAGATGTCCTGACAAATAATAAATAGCATATGCTTTTACTTTGTGTTACTTTTTGAAATAATAAAAGTTTTTTTTTATGTATCAATTTGTATGTTTTACTTAATTTCTACTAGAAATTTTCAATGCTGAAGTTTTATTTCGTGAAGATTGTACCCCAGATGAATTAATAGATGTAATTAATAGAAACAGGGTTTATCTTCCCTGCTTATATGTTTATAATAAGATTGATCAAGTGTCTATAGAAGAAGTTGATAGATTAGCTCATCTACCCAATTCCATTGTTGTTAGGTATGTATGTAGATAAGCATTCCAAATTATGTATATCTGTTAGTAGTCATCATTGTTTAAAATGACCTTTTAGAAATGCAATATTCTGTAGCAATGGCAAAATTTATATTTATTTACTGCTAGTATGTTTTCAAATTCTTATAGTATTTGAAAGTGTATCATCGATTCACTTTTTATACATCTTCATTTTGTATGTTTCTGAGATGCCAAATTGTGATTTCTTACTATTCTGGAAATGTAAAATTATATAATAATAGAGTTTATTTATAATTTTAAAAAATAGGTTAAACAAAAACATTAACTAAACATAATAAACATTAAAAAGAAATCACTCACTTTAGGAATAAAATGCTCATTTTAATATTTAAGAGCAATATAATTAAGATATTATTAATTTATAACATACACAGCAGTATTAGAATTCCATGTTTAAGGTACTATACTGTATTAGTATAGTAGCTTAAATATAGCAAATTTTGTAAAACAAAAATAAAACTTTAAAAAATAAAATAAATATTAATAAATTTAAAATTTCTTTATTAGAATACAAACAGAAAACCTAAAATGTAAATGTAAAAAAGAAATTACAATCAATCGTATTATAGCATACCCAAGAGCATTGCACAGAATAAGTAAAATTGATTTGAATATCAATATCATGTATAATTTGCTGTAATCTATGTAATTATAATTATTCCTGGATGGTTAAATTATAACTATAAATAAGTCTTGAATGTGTATTTATAATTTATTAATAAAAAATTTATAAACATAAAAAATTTCTTGGGTATGCTATGTTGGGCAAACAATTAAAAATAAAATATATTTTGAACTTTTTCTAAGTTATTTAAATTGTATAAGCATTGTATTTGGATTGAAAGGATGTATTTGTAAACTAATAGCTAATCTCACTCTTTTTAGCTGTAACATGAAACTTAATCTTGATTACTTACTAGAGAAATTATGGGAGTATTTAGCATTAATTAGAGTTTACACAAAGAAAAGAGGAGGTTAGTATTTTTAGGTTCTGAATTGATTTTCTTTTCTCCCTTTATTTTTAAATAAATTTTTTATGTTATGAATTTAAGAGAGACGTTTTCATACTAAGTGTAGCTTATTATCACTTGTCTAAGTCTCTATTAATGTCTCTTCTTAACTTTAAAGAATTATTTAATATAGTACATGTATTTTTAGCATGCATTTTTTATTTGAGAATTAATGATTCACTCATGAATGTTATTATCCACGAACATAACTTTATTGCCTTTTTTAATGAAAAACTATTATTTCAATTTATTTTGAAATCTATGAAATTTTTGAATGAAAACTATTATCTATCAATTTATTTTAATAAAGTGAAAATTTTATTTTAAATTTGTCACACTATCTTTAAAATATTTAAGAATTTGGCTTATTGTTATTATGTAAAAATGACCTACTTTCGGAATATCATGGATAATTCTATTGAGCATCCACATTTAAGCTTTAAACAAAATTTTAAAATTTGCACATTTTAAGTTGTTACATTAAAATAATTTTGTTTGTTAAATAGTCATTATATTTTTTAATTGCCTATCTAATTTTATTTTGCAAAATTAGCCAACTTTGAGTCATTTGATATTTTTTACTTACATAGTATTATCTTTATAACCATGTTTGTTTTTGATTTGAATAGTTTCCTTTTTTGCATTGATTTCCATAATATTGTCAAAAAGTAAAATTGCAGTATTTGCTATTTTTTACTGTTAAATGTTAAAGTTTTTATATTTATATGTATTTTTTAATATTATTTTCAGAGCCTCCTGATTTTGAAGGAGGGTTAATTTTAAGACGAGGATCATCTGTGGAACATGTGGTAAGTTTTTATTGTTTCCAAATAATAAATGTCTGCATCATTGTAAATTTTTAATATACAAACAAATTTCAAAATATTGAAAGAAGGAAATTCTTTTAATAATTGAAGGAATTCCAATGTAGTTGTTTAAATTATTTATAAAAATTTAGAATTAACTTAGAGTTTTTTTTTTTTTTTTTTTTTTTAACTTTGTTTATAAATTTTTCTTTATAAAATACAAGTAATTAATTTTTGTCTTTAAATGCAAGCATTGTTTAAAGAGTAACATTAATTCTAATTTTTTTAAGGGGAAGTAAATAGTTAATATTATAAAAAACTGACATTATAGATTAGTGTCAATAAATCCATAATTTTTATAAAATTATTGAAAATTTGCTGTATTACTGCACATGCGCCAAGAAATTCATTATTGTTTTTGTTTCTTTAAACTTTTAAAGCATATTTTTCATACTTTAAGTAATTTCCGTGTAGTTTAAAATGGGATTTTGGGAATCACATAATTTAAGTGATTCTTTAATAATAATTGTAATTATAATTATTGTAATTCTAATTTTATTAATTCCTAATTACATATTTTAAAATGAATTGTGAAATTTCATTTTATATAGTGCCATGCAATACACAGGAGTATAGTCAACGTTTTCAAATATGCCTTAGTTTGGGTATGTATTATATAAATATTTTAATAAGTATATAAACATTCTTACAGTTAGACTAATGAAATTAAAAAGTTATTTCTTGCTTACAATTTGTTAAAAAAAAGTTTTAGCAAAGTTTGAAATAAAAATCCTTAAGTAATTCTATGTTAAAAAATCAAAATAAAATTTTTATTTCTATGAATTATGCACTAAAAATTTGTATAGAATGTACTATTTCAGTATTAAAAAGAACTTATAAATAATACTATTCATAATAAAATTTTTATTTCTATGAATTATGCACTAAAAATTTGTATAGAATGTACTATTTCAGTATTAAAAAGAACTTATAAATAATACTATTCATATTCTTTTATATTTCAAGGAAACAATAAATTTCATTAACAAGAGATGTAATGCAATTTTATTTATTTATTTTTTTTTTTTTACCTTTGGAGGTGTTTTTTAATTTGTATAAACTTGTTGAAATCTTGCTATTTACATTTTCATATGAAATTCATTTATTATTATCTATAAGTTTTTTAATTCTGCTACTTTGAATAAATTGTCTTTGTTATTAAATCTTATCTTTGATATATAAATTTGCAAGCTCACTTCTACGATATTCGAAAAATGCAAATAGGATTATCAAAGAAAACAAATGTTTTGTTTATTTCATCATAGTATAAAGTTTAAATCAGCATTATATTTTTAAAGTATGAAATGTTAGTTTTAAGAATTAATTAAAAATATTAATTTTTACTGACAGCCGATGAAAAATAATTGGTGTGTTGGGATAACTATAAAAAATAATGTGATTAGCTGTCCATGTTGTATTTGGTAATAAAAATTAAAATTCTGAATTTTTTTTGTGTTTTAAGTAATTGTACAAAAACAAAATAAAAATATGTAGAGAGGGATTGTGGGATATTTTTTATTTAAAATAATCATTATTTTGAATGATTGTTAAAAAATATGTATGTTATCAAGACTTGTGTCTTAAATTGAAAAAATTGTAAATAGGTTTGATTTTTTTTTCTTAGAAAATATTAAATACTGCAAAAATTTATTTGGGAATGAGGTTTCAAAATGTACAGTGTTCTTCTTCCTTTTGGAAGCAAGTATTAATGATATGACTGTACAATGTTGGTTTTTTTTATATTCATTTAGCTAAAATTCTTTTTGGGATATTTATTTTTTTTTAATTACTGTCATTGATGTTAAGATAAAATAATACCTATGATGTAACTCAAATACTAAAATTATATATTAACCTTATATATATTTATATATAAAAAAGTCAATTTAAAAACAAGTAATGAAATTGCATTTTGTAGCTCAAGTTTTAATGAAAAACTTTTTAAGATTAAATTGTTTGTGAATGTCACATATTAATTATATTTATTTTTTCATAACTTGTTTAAATTGTAGGAATAATGATATATTCATTGTGTTGTGCTTTCAGGACAAATTAGTTAAAAAAAAATGTAAAACTATAAATTTTTTATAAATTTTTAAAGCTTGTATGACTTAAACATGATAGCTTCTCAATTGTTTAACTTAGGTAGTTAGATAATGAAGAATCCAATTCAATATTTGTGAAAAATAACTATTTTTATAGCTGGAAGTTATATAATTTAAAAGAATTATTATAAATATGAAGAGAAATATGTTACTTTAATATTCATATGTTTAAAAAAAATTGTTGCACTCTACAATTTTTGGGAAAATTTTTTTATAAAATTGAATTCTTTGGAAGCTCTAATCGTTGATTAAAATTGCTCAATTTTTTTAATATTAAGATGACTAATTCCTTTTCTTGTTGTGTAATACAGTAATAAATTCAGTACATGTATATCATAAACTGCTAATATTTATTATTTAATGTTGGAATTTCTTTAAAAAAAATTGCTGAGTTCAATTTTAACAAGGAGGGCTTTGTGTAAAATGTTTTTGAATATCAATAGTTAGAAGACTATATTTTATAAATTATGTTTGAAATATTTCATTAATGTTATATTTATTTTCATTTTAGGGAACAAGTACAAAATATAGTCCACAACGTGTTGGCTTATCACATGTGGTTAATCATGAAGATGTTATACAAATTGTAAAAAAATAAACTATATTTATTCAAATACAACCCTAAAGCATTGTTTCTTCTGAGATATTTAAACTTCTGCTGCATTATTGAATTCATAGCTTCAGTTGCTTTTTGTTCAGTCTATTGCAGAATTTTTTAAAATTATAATTGTGTCATTAATTCTCAATGTTTTTAAAAAAGAGTACAGAATTGATAGTTTTGGACTGATAATGTTGCTATAATTTACAACAAATTGTACAGATTTATTTTGTAATTTAAAAGTAAATTTTCATAATTTGTATTGTCTTCCAAATATGTAATTAAACATTTAATTTTTCTAAATAAAAAATTATTTTTTAATCTTTGTTTCTTAAGCCTTTATGAAAATGTTTATCAGACTTAAAATTTGTGGTTATTATACCATAAAATTTAGTTTCAGGCTTGGTTTTGGGAAAGCATTGAAAGCACTATTATGAACTTAATATTTTATTGTAATTCACAATGTAAATAAAATTCTATATTTAAAACGATTTATTTTTAGTTCTTGATATTTAATTCATACTTACTGAAAAAAGTTAATTGATTCAGTATTTGTAGTGATTCTACAGATTTATATGATTTATTCTTTAATTAATAAAAGTAACTGTGCATTGTTAAAGTAATATTACGTGTAACATTTTTTTTTTCATAGTTTGCTTTTCTTCAGAAATATTCTGCTAATAAATTGTCAAAAAGTGTTATAAAAGAATATTGGAAAATAAAATTTCTTTTTAACTACTTGAAGAATTTATTATTTATTTAGTTTTTTAAATAAAGCCAGAAAACTCAATACTAAAATATCTAATGAGGAGTTTTCTTAATTTAATATTTAGGAATAAATATTGATAATATAAATAAAATTGGTTGTTTAAGGGCAAATTTTCTTTGTTCTGATAACATTTTATATCTATTAAAAATGCTATTTTTATTTCCAATTAACACTGAAAAACTTGGTACACATGTTTTTAAACAACAATTTTCTGGTTGTATCCATTTTTTAGTTTGTGAAAGTCATTCATTTATTTTAAATATCGTTATTTTTATCTATCAGTTGCTTATAAATATCGGGCATATGTAAATAAAACTGAATTGAAGTTGATCATTAGAAGCAAAATAAAGTTGGTGTTTGAATACTTGCTATTGACTACATAATAAATATTCAAGTTATGTAGAAACTATCCTTGCTATTTGTTTTAATCAATTTATTGTAATAAAAAAATTCTTTTATCATCAAATTAAAATGTTATTCTATAAATTTGATTCAGAAAGCACAACATTCTTCTGTAAAGTTATTTTCGTATTGTTATACTATGCTTGTTTCTTATTGTAAGATTTGTATATTACCTTTCTTAATAAAAAATTGTAAGTGTTTGACATTGTGACCAGCACCCCCTGCTGAATTTAGTGAACACGATAAAACTTTTTACATGTTGGTACATCTGTTTATCAAATGCAGTAGACTGCTAGTAAAAGAACTATATTCATGAATAAAATTACTATTCAAATCTCTCTGAAAATCCAAGAAATAGCTAGAAACAATTCTTGGATTTGCAAACTATTCTTGTAAACTAACCTTTGGTTAATAAATTTTTATTTTATTTTTTGCCTTAATTTCCAAATTTCTTTAATACGTAAGCATTTATGAAATTTGGCGTTTAAAAATTAAGCAAATTTGAAATTTGGCGTTTTTAATTAATTATTAAAAATTAAGCGTTTAGCTCAAGTTGTACCTTCTGTGATCTCTGAAGAAGAATCAGTCTTCTATTTCTAAAGTTAAATTATACAATAGTAATAAAATAGCATGCATTCATTTAAATTGTAGTCTCATATCTTCAAAATAATTCAAGATGTTTAATGAAAGCTGTTCTTGCATTTTCAAAACCTTTGGTTGTCTTCCAATATTGTGGATTTTATTGTCTATGACAGAACAATGTTCAGTGTGCAGAATTCTGAAAGAGTGTGTTAGAAGAATCCAGCATTATATTTCTGATGTCAAAACTTTAGAATAAAATTTAATAAATGGGTCATTTAAACTTAAGAATGTTTTTATAGAAAAGAAAACTAATCAAAAATTTACAATGCCTAAGGAAAAGTTTTTCCCAGACAAATAGTTCTTTAATATCGCAATCCCCGATTCTGGACTTTAAATTATCTGTTGGCTGTAAAAGATTATTAATTATCGATTCTAATGTTAAATGCAAAGGAAGCTAATTTATCTTATATAAAAATTACAATTTTCAAATAAACTCTGACTGTAAGATTGTAAAACTGCATGAAAATATGAATATTTTAGTTTGAAAATTTCCATCTTGGCGATTTTTTTTATATAAAGTAACACTCCTAATATTCTTTTCTTCCATTGATTTGTAAAGTATTTTAATGAAATGCTTTTTTTTTTTTTTTCTTAAATGGCACTGCTATTAATCTGTAAAGGAAATGACAGTCCGTGTCACCTCATAAATATCCGAAGGGCAATTCTTCTTGGTTTGAGTGATCCTTATCATAAAATGTTCCCATATTCTAAAATATTTTAATAGAATACTGAGCTCTGCATGTTAAATTTCAATTTTCATTAATTTTAATTGAATTTAATTCATGATATAAAAATCTTGGGAAGCTGTAGTATTTGATGGTGTTTTAAAATGTGGAATATTTTATACTTCTCTTGTTTTGCCAATTATAACTGGTTTGATATCGATAAATGTGTAGATGAAAAGATAAAGTCAAATATTAACAGTAATTTTAGGTGTAAATTATTGATGGTTTAGAAATTTTTTCATTTAATGAGTGATATGTTTCGAAGCCAATGGTGAGATACTTATTTTAAGTATTTACTTATCCATCATGATGCAAAAATAAAAGTACAAAAATATCTGATAGCGAAAAAAGCTTTGAGTTCGGGATGAAAATATCTGAAATAAATCAGGAAAGTTTTAGTTCTAACTAGTATATTACTCACTGCATTATTACTAATGAGAAATTTTTCTTTGTTGATGGAGTGACTAGATTTGCTTTCCAATCTCTTAGAATAAGATCTATATTATTTATATGATTAGGTTCCCCTAACACCAGAGAGCTGAACTTACACTAATTATTATAGCATTTCATGAGGAATTTCATGCTGTAAAGACTTGAAAACTGGGCTTTGTTCTTTATTTTTCAGAAATATTTTTGCCCATCCAGATTGATTAGGCATTTAACATAGTTGTATTGGCGAATCCTGAACTTAACATTAAGGTTAACAGGTTTGAAATACTTGCCTATCACCAAGCACTTCATAATTTTCATGGTCTGGTGATGAGGTCAGACCCGATCTGGTATTTTCCTTTCCAGATCCACATCACACCAATGAAAATGACTTTAGGCGACACATATTAACATAGACATTCCCAATTCACAAAACTCCAGTGAGAGAGAGAATGTAGTCACCCTCCCAATCACTGCCCGAGGCAAATAATGCTTCCCTTCGCTGATCTTACCGGAAATGTGAATCTACTGTGCTACTGGGAGACTAGATAGGGCACTTCATTATTCCAAAATTTGGTTTTAACAATAATCCAAAATTCTCATTTATTGTGAAACTCAATTCATTTACTATTTTATTGGCAAATAAAGTTTAAATAATATTATTAGCTAAGTTTCAATCATAAAAATAGTAAAAGATTAATTTTTTTTTTAAATAAATGTGATAAAGAGAATAGTTCAAATTTTCAAAGAAAGATGGAAATGTCTTGGAAAATTTAAAAGCTACTCTTACAAATATAATTAAAATCAGTAAATATTATTAAAATTATAATGGAAATGAGAACGACTGTAAATTTAATTTCGAGCAACACAAAAAAAGTGTATACTCTTGGCAGAAAAATCTGCATGCACCCTCACAGTAAACATTCCAGAGGGAATAAAAGTATTTTTTAGTGTCAACATAATTTATACATAAGTATTACTCATATACTATTTACTCATAAGTATTTCTTAAACAATTCCTTAAATATCAGGAACAATTTCAAAAAGATAGTGCACATTGTTTCAAAGTAATAATAATAAAAAATTTCAGAAAAAGTTTGCGTGCAGTTACAAATTACAAAAATATTTGGAAATTAATCTTCATTTTTTATCCTTCGTGAGCTTGTATGAAATGAAATATCGTCTGCATTTATTTTTTACTATTTATTCATTTTAATTTTCGTGGCAATACAACTAATAGAATAAAAAAATATCCTTTGTTGACATGATAAATTAGTACTTGCAATTAAGTAGACTTAAAAAGAATAAAGGAACAGAGACTGTTCCTGACGAAAGAAAAATCATCTTAAGACTAAGGAATGAAGGTAAAACTCTTCGAGCAATTGGCAATATAGTCAGAACTTATTCTTCTATCCAAAGAGTGATCTGTAATTACAAGTTATCGAAATCTGTTATTTCATAGCCTTGGAGTGGCCGTTCATCTAAGCAGACTACAAAAAATAGAAATACATCCAGAAATTCGTACGTTTAAGTTCAAAGATAACTGCATCTCAAATAGTAATTGAATAGTAATAGAGAAAGGCTTAAAAAAATCTCTTCATGAAAATACAATTCGAAAAATTCTGGTTATCATGTCCGTGTAGCTCGTCGAAAGCTATATATTTCTACTGTCAATAAGCAAAAACGTTTAAATTTTGCCATTGAATATGTAAATAAACCTTCAGAGTTTTTGGAAAAAGTAATATCTGATGAAAGCAAGTTCTATATCTTTGGTATCAAAGGACATAAACTGATGTGGAGAAAACAAGGTATAGCTTTTAAGAAGCAGAATCTTGTGTCAACAGTTAAAAATGGTGGAGATGGCGTAATGATTTCAGGATATATGGCAGTGAGTGGAGTTGGTCGATTAACTTTTATAAATTCCACATTAGATCATATGGAATATTTAAATATATTAAAGGAAAATTTGAAGCAGTGTGTACATAATTTGAACTTTAGCGATGACTTGGTTTCAAAAAGACAATGATCCAAAATACACTGCCGACAACGTAAAGCTCTGGCTGTTGTACAATATCAAAAATCAGTTGCATACTCCCTAATTGCCAGACTTAAGCCTCATCAAACATTTATGGGACTTATTGGAACGCAAAGATTTCGCAGTATAACATACCATCGAAAGATTTGCTGAAAAGAGTAATTATGATGGAATGGAATAATATTTCATCTGCAAAAACCGCTAAGCAAGTTTACTGTCTAAACGATAGGAAGAAGTTCTTAGACACAAAGGTTTTCCAACCGGATATTTAAGTTTAATTGACTGTCCATGGAAGCTATTTTGTAAAGATTTTTCTGATCTGTACGCCATCTTTTTCTGACTGCTTTTTATAACTTTTAATTATTATCATTACTTTGAAACAATGCGTGTTATCTTTCTGAAATTGCTACTGATATTTAAGGAATTATTATACAAATACTTTATATAAAAATTGAATTAATATTGACACTTATAAATATTATAAATAAAAATACATTTTTTTATTCTCCCTAGAATGTTTATTGTGCGCTGTACGCAGTCTTTTTCTCGCAAGTATATATATTAATGCTTCAAATAGAAATAGAGAGTTTACTTATGTTCATAAAAAACGGTAGGCATGAAATCACGAGGTATAAAAAATATTTAAATTTTGGAACAGTCATTTAAAAAAATATTTATAAAATAACTAATTTGCAGACTAATAAAGAAAAATACAGGATCTTCAAAATAACATTTGCTTAACTAAATGGTTTATATAATAACGTTACTTATTATATCAAGTGATTTACTTAATAAAATGTCAAGTGATTTACAATAAAATATTTTTTTCTGATTTCTGAATATTGTCTGCTCGAAGCTTTCATTTTGAGTAGAATAAATCAGTTTGACGAAGTGACTACGTTTTAACTAATTTAGCACCAACATGTCCTATTATTTTCAGTGTTTGTTGAAACAGCACAAGTTGATAACAAAATAAAAACTCATATCTTCATTCAAATGAATAAATAAAAACTTTTGTGACAGATGCCATATAATCCATCATACCAGTTTTTGAATTCTTTTAGTGACGAAAAATATTGTCAAGTTAATGTTATATATTCCTGAAAAAGTTTATACATCTAAATAATAAACTTAAATCTGATAAATAAAAAACACAAATATATATATATGAAATATTAAGACTTAAAAAAAGAATATGTAAGAATATTAATTAAAATACCAAAATGGAACAAAATGTTCTAAATTTTATCTCAATGACGTAAGCACTAAGGTTGCCAAAATAGAGTTTTGTACATAATTCTTATTATTATCCATCTCTATAACATCATAAGAACCAAATTGCCTGATAAACAAGGAAATTCGCCAAAAATATCACCAAACTCAAAAGTTGGCATGACGGATTATATTGCATATGTGCCCTTTATTTTTTTCAAACTTCACTTATGATATAGGCATGGTAACCAAAGATTTACTCATAAATTTAAAATTTGTATTTATTAAAAATAAAAAATATATAAATCGTGAACTTACGAAATTGATGAAGTTATGCAATTTCTAAATTGCAACATTTGTCAATTTAGTAACCACACACCCGCCAGAGCAAAACATTTGCAAAATATTTTTTTGTGTTTATGGTCGATGGAATAATATATAAGTACCTTTATTTTTATATCAGTTAGTAAAAAATTTACTGTACGGTCACCCTTGATGATTTTTTCAAAATCTCGCCATTTGTACAAGCAAGCAATTTTTTATTTCCCACATGCAATTAAAAAAAATTCATGGGGAAAAATTATAATTTTCTCCAAATGTGGAAAATGTGAGCCAAGGGTGACCGTCAGTAAATCTGATCCATATCTGTCAATCGTAACTTTCTGGCTTGATTCTTAATATGTGATTACAGGGAAAAATAAAAGCACCAAAAAATCAGGTTTACTTAACAGTTTATTTCTCAACTAGAACGACAATAAGTACAATTATTAAAAATCACACACTGAAATTTTCATAAAGGTCTTGAATAAAATGTTCATTTTTTTCGCTACCACAAATGCAATACTGAAATAAAGCACTCAAAGATGTTTATTTATTCTTAAAGATGAAAATACAATATTTGAAAAAGAGTGCGGTTGGCTATCAGATTATAAATTACAATTAGAAGTAAAAATTACTACTAAGAAATACATATGTCGCAGCCAATCACTGCATTCAGAAAAAACTGTGAAGAAAGAAACAACAAATGCCATCTGGAATTGTTAATTTTTTTTTAAACTGTCATAAAAAGCTGTTAACGCTATGTGATTCAAAATATAATGAAATATGGAAAAGATGACTTCTTTGTTTGGCTTTCAGAATCTTCATCTGTTATTTAAGTGCAAAAATATACATTGTGAGCTATGCTGATTTTCTCTCCAGAAGATAACACTTCAAGTAATTTCTTTTTTGCATTTCAAGGTTTATATTTGAAGTTATTCAAGGGGAAAATAAAATAAAAGCTGTGCTATGATTGCTGCACTCATCAAATAGTAACTTTAAAATAATATTGACTTTAATTTGAATTGTATTACAATACATTTCAAACGATTCTTATAAGCATTTATGAATGAAATATAAGCTATTCAAATTTATTACTTTATTGGGATCATCATTAGGGAATTAACTGATCACTATATAAGTATATATTTTATAAATGTATTTTAATTTCAAAGAAGTAAACACAGAGATTTTCTGTTTCTTTAATAAAATATCAAAGCATTTATTTTATGTAAAAATGATGGAATTTAAATAGGGGAAAAAAAGAAAGTATAGAGAAAGAAGGTACATTATTAATATTTATATAAACTGCATATAAAAAAATTCTGACTCTTCAACTTAATTAATTAACTTTTTTTAATATACGCATTATAATAATTATAAGTATTGTGTTTTAATTAAAAGAAAACTTTAAAAGTAATAAATGATTTTTGAGTTTTATCTGGTATTAAAATCTCTTGTATCAGTGTCTAAATATACGAATATTTCTCTTTAGTAGTAAAACTGATTCATCTTAATTTCGAATTCAGTCTTAAATTTTTTATAATTAATATTCTGTAAAGTTACATAATACATTCGTCATCACTGTGAACCACATCTATACATAAATCGCTTCAATATTTGAAAGTTAACAAAATCCTAGTAAATATTTTTGAACAATCATATTTTGTTCATCTTCCGAATGTTATTTGTGTTATAATTTATGAATGTTTTATGAATGACATGTAAGACATAAAGGAAATTAAAATCAGCACGTGTATCTAAAGGAAACATGTTCTAATGCAGCATAACTCATGCAAAACATTTATTCTGTGTACATATTGAAAAGGGCTTTATTCCTTATAAACACGATACGGATTGATAACAACAAACTCCCTTGCCAGCTTGAGCATTATTGTAATATATAAAACATTTCTCAAAATGCCACTTATTTACATAAAAAGTGTTTAAAAATACAATTTATTTTGATGTGTGTATTAAGTGTGAATAAATATTGCACATTCAATAAATATTTTAAAATATGAATATATTGAGCTATATTTATGACATCAACCAGGACGTCGTCATACAGCCCAATAAAGAATATTAGAACCTAGATGCATGCCATCAAAACCTATTGAGGTAGGCAGAAAAGGTTTTCCGAAAATCATTCCGTCTTCAATTCCTAAAAGAATTTTTCTACTGTTTATTCTGAAGTGGTAAAAATATTTCATCGATTTTAACTTTATTTTATTTATTTATTCGTAATTGAGGTCAGAATTTATATTTGAGGAAAAGATATTTCGTCGTCTGTTCATTTAAAAAATGCAAATTTCATTCTACCATAAGACTACTTCTCTTTCTTCCTTTTTTAGATTAAAATTCACGACAAAGTCATTGATTCATTGATTGCTGAGCTAAGGGGCCGTTGTAGAACAACATTTGGAAGCCTTTCTACTGAGTCACCACTTACACAAGTATTTTTTTAATAATTAAGTATATATATAATGTATGTACACACACAAAGCAGTGATTTTCAACTAGTGCTGTTGTTAGACCTCTTTTGAGCACTGATTTGGATCGTTAAGTATTTGATATTGATATTTACACGTACAATTTTATGAACTGTGTCCTAAAAGTTCTCGTACTCAAATTTTAGAAATATTTCACGTTTCTTTCAATATTTAAATATATCATGTGCTTATTATTCTATTGATTAATTAACTTTTATGTTATGTTTTTCCCATGTTCAAAAAATTTAGAATGTGTATAAAAAGGAAAATAATATTTTGCTTTTTCGCAGAATAACTTTATCAGATATTCAAGGAATTACTTTCAGAAAAGGCATGAAGCAGAAACAATGCTTTGATTATATATAAATAGTTCGTGAGATCTCAAAGCAAAATCAAAATTTTTAACAAATTATTTCAGTAAAAGTATAAAGAAAGTACATGGTGACGACATATTCCTATTTATTCTACTGCCTTTAATTTTTTACAAACATCTCATCATCCTTAACTCCCCTCTTTTGAGAATCTCTTTAAAGCGTATGTGGCATCTTTTCATGAACTTTATGAACTTAATCTTCAAGCACTGGATAAATCTAAAAACTGCAATGCCTAGTTGTACTTAATAAATCAAATTCACGACTATGAAAAGGATTTCTCAGAATGTAAGCAAAAGAATTAGAAAATAATGCAAATACTTTGAGCATTTATTATAATATGTTCTCTCTTATATAATGTGGTTTGCTTTTTAAGTTTAAATAATTTGTAAAAGAAATTTAGGAATCGTCAGTACGGATACTTTTAGGACACATTATAGAAATTTCATTTTCATTCATTTTTTAAATAAATTTTTCGTAATATAATTAGTTAAATACTCAAATGTTTCTCTTTTTTCATCATCTAAAGTTCTAAATGTATATTAAACTTACAGAAGAAGTAAAATGGACGGTATTCGTGGACGAAAGTTATTGAATTATTTTAGTTTGTAAAATGGACGGATTAATTACTCGTAAATTTGTTCCGCTTTTTTTATTCTACCATTTTTATGTTGTATAATATAATTAAAATAATTTTCTGGTTCAAATTTTTTGATAATGATATTCCATAGCTATCTCAACGTGACCATTTAGCATCAACCGATATCTATTAACTGGAAAATAATCTATTTTTTATAAATTTAAATGAATTAATAACACATATATGTTTGAAAAACAAAAAACAAGTACTTCTACATTTTTATATTTAAAATTATCTTATCGATTCTAAATGAAATTTATAAATAATAATTGAATATATATAAATATTTTAATTAAATAACAATGCATGAATAATAAATAAACCAATATTAAATGATATAAATTATTTTATAAATCACAGACAGATCTCTTCATAAAGAAAATTACAATTTAATTTTTAGATTTATTTACATTCCTCACAGAGAAATGAAACAATGGAAAGAAATTGTCCAAAAATCTTACTTTGAAGAAGTAAAAAGACAAATTATAATAATTGCTTTTATTTTTTAAAATTTTAATTATTATTGTTGCTTTTATTTAGTCATTCTTTAAAAATTGCTTTTATAGGAAATTTAATTTTAACTAGCAACCAATCATTGGTTCTTTATGTTTGGTGACAAATAAAATTGTTATTTCTATTTACAAAAAAAGAACATTTTTTTTACTAAATTCTAAAACTTTAAGGTGTAAAAATTTTGAATTCATGTAATGGAATTTTCTTTTACAACTTTTAAATTTGTTGCTTATGCTATAGTTCTCATAAAGAGATTAGCTTATTTACATATTTTGAATTTTACCAATCAATAAATTGATAAACTATATTATCTTTTTTATATTAATAAATATAAAAATATCACATATACATTTATGGAAAATTAAAAAAATGAAAGAAAAAAAACAATGGTTTCTATGTCAAGAGAGTTACGAAATAGTAGATTTATCATTGCAATTTTGTACTGATGCTGCCACAACTTTTTCATACATCAAATAACTTAATGATGTAAATTTTTTGTGAGGTTTAAAAAATGTATGAATCTTAAATTTCATACATTCCAAAGAACTATTTCTAGAAAGAAATTAGGCCAAGTTTTACAATATAATAAGTGTGTAAATCCTGGTAAAGAAATTGAAAGATTTCTGAGTAAGTAGTACAATATCGTGTGAATAAATTTTTAAATCTGAGGAAAAATAATCTTGGGAAGCATGAAAAAGAACAACATAGCGAAAGAGAAATTCGTTGAATATCTAGATTCCAAAAAATGTCTATTTTGGAATGGCAACATACTTCTCATCATAATATCGAAATAAACTCTAAAATTAATGAAAAGCCACAGAAAAACTATACATAATTCGTTAATAATTCTACTGAATAAGAATTCTATTGAAATTATCAAAAGAAATAACGATCTAGATAATTTATTAGGAAAATGGTATACCAGTTTTTACAACATTTTTATTGTAGCAATTCTGTAAAGAAACAAAAAGCAACTCGAATTTCATTGAAAAAATACATATAGAAAGCAAATTATCTTTGTAAACATTTTAGTTAGAAAAGAAGAAAAGATAACATAATAGAAGATAAATTCTATTTTTGGTTAAGTAAATTTATACTTTTTGGGGGAATAGAATCTAAAATCAGTTTTTCTTTCTAGATATTCTTATAATGGAATAATTTTTAAAGTCACATAAGAATTAATTTTTAAAAAATGTTTGGTTATTTTCCAAAGCGTTTTACATTTTTAATAATTGAATTTATCATGTTGAAACTTTTTTAGATAGACTGATATCGAATAATGTAAGAGCTGAAGAAATGTTTTGAGAGCTAATGTATAAATTCAGACCAAATAGTTGCAATAAGAGATCTGTCTGTATTTTCAAAATTTAATTTTTCTCATTTTAACAAAATAAAAAAAATTATGGAATTAATTTTTTACATGTTTATTACTGAAAATCATTTGCTACATGTTTGGCAACATTATTTGCAAATGATTTTTCGTGTATAATTGCAATAATCGGGAGTGTTACAACTAAATTGTGATCAACTTTTCTTTTTCAATTATTCCGGAGTAAATTGTAGGTCGTCGAAAGTATGTCTGTTAATTATAACACACAGGAATAAAAAAAATATATGGTTTGCAATTGTAGTTGTTGAATTGCTCTTTTTATGATAATTTTCAATAAAGTGTAAGCTATTATATAAAACATATGAACAAATAAGTAAATAAAATGGTAACAGTTCAGGAATCAAATATTTTTGCTTTGTGATACAATTGAGATACATTCCTGCACTGTACAGAAGAAATTTCAGATCATGCAACTTAATTGCTTACAATTTTACTTATGCATTGATACTAACTTTAGTAACTTAACTTATATTTATTTGAATGTAATAATGTTGGTGGCTAATTTTGCAAGCAATTTATTAGTTTAATTTCTTTTTTTTAAGATATTGATTTTTTTTTTTTGATATTGCAGAAAATTCGATTTATTATGATATCTACTTAGTTTATTTTATTTAGAATGATTATAAATATATTATATATGATAGATTGTAATATTTTTTTCAACTTAAACTTCTCTCATAAATCTAAAAAATAAAAAAATAAATGAGCTTACATTTTTCTATAAATCAGACTTATTATTATTTTTTTTTCTGCTTTCCAGTCGAGAGGATAATCAGCAAGATAGCATTAAATTCACTTTATTTTAACTGATAAAAATCATAAAACACAGTGTTTTATTATGTTTAAGAAGTAGATAGTGGGGAAAAACAAGAAGTAAAATATAAATTAAATAAGGGAATATATATTTTATATATGATGAAAATTTTTTGCATTGGTCATACGCGCTAAAACTTTTTTAGATAAATAATTAATATTAAAAATTCTGAGTTATATATAATATGAAATTGCTTTGAAATTATTAGTTCACATTAAACATTTGTGAACTATAAATTATAAAAAATTATTGTATTTTAGGAATCTTGTTGAAAATTTGTCCCTGAACTCTCGGCAATAAAGAAAGTTGTTTCTAGAATATTGATTAGATAAAATACAGACTGAGTTTCTAATACAGCGCAGTAACGTATCTCGACTATAAAGAATTTTAGTCATAATTTTCTCCAAGTAATTAAACGACAACATTTGAATATGCAAAATTTGTTCCAACTACTCAAAACTGTCCATATATATTAAGTGAATATTTTAACTTTTAATGAACCAAATATTTATGTTAATATATCTTGAAATTTGTTTCTTCTATAAGTAAAATTAATATATAAATGGGATTAATTTCATTTCAGTGTATATTTTAAGAATTAAATATAGTTCTTTTTTAATGAGATAAATCGGAATAGTTAAGTGTTTCAAATAAAAACTTATAGTTAATAAAATAGTGTTTGTGGCCACTATCTTAAGGAATACAATTTCTTACATGATTCATGTAATTGTCAATGTCTTCGAATTGACTTATGATGAAAATTAACAGCCTGCAACTGGCACTTTTGACTAGACTCAAGGACGGAAGTACATTTTTATGTGGTCAAAAGGAAACCTTTCAACTTGCATGAGGAAAATCACTACACTTGAAAGAAGCGAGAACAGTTCATAATACTAGAATAATCGATCTTTCTTCTCAATAGACGTGGACAGGGTCCAAGTCACTGAGGTCGTCAAGATCCAGGGCGGCAGCTTCCAACGCAGCTTTGCACTCTGCCCAGGGCTGGTTTTGGAGCACGTCTTGCTGCTGTTGCAACGGAGATCTGTAAGATGCAGAGCTCTGCACGTATCCATTAATGAATATACCGCTGCTATTGTTGCCAAGAACGGCACTGGTCGTGGGAACTGATGATGCACCGGGTGTACCGAAGGGTACTGAAATACTGAGCAGGGGTGTGAGGGTTACATCCAGCGAGGGGTGCTGGAATCCCCACCAGTCTGTTGTGGACGGCATTCCTTGATTACCAGCTCCAGATATGTCCAGCTGGTCCGGACCGACCAGATCCAGCTCCGTAGGCAAGTCCGAGCTACTACCATCTGAGCTGAAGAGGTCGTCGTTGAGTGCCAAAGCTGTGTTCACTACTGAAGAAATGGAATCTTCGGGTCTGTACTTATACAGATTTTCCAACTCCAGATCTGGATCACCGAGAACTTCGTTCCAACATAAGTCATTGCTGCCATTTCCATTCATAATCGAGTTCTGTCCAACCCTTAAACCACCATTTACCATGTTAGAGTGAGACAACGGCTCCAGAGTTTGAAGTACTTCCTCCTCTTGTTGTGGATGATTAATAGGGGATGGTTGAGGCATTTTGTTGTTATGTGATTGAGAGGGCTGGATTAGAATTCTGTCATTTTGGAAATCGCAGACATTAGTTGTGGTATATGCATAAATTTCCTGCTGGGACGGAGAAGACATGACTGCGAGGGGTTTGAGATCCGCCATTAATTCGGCGTCAGTGGGATTCGTTAGGGATCCGGCAGAATTTGGCGGAGTATCTTGCTGGAATGTCTCCAAAACTCTCGTGAGTGTGTTTTGACCTTTAAGCTTGCTGTTGTTATCCCGCCTGCATTTTTTCGATGCTCCAGTTCCAGCTTGCCTTTGTGCGGGTCTTCTTTTCTTGAAGATTCCATCCACCAGTGATTCAGCATATTGAGGATCAAGGCGCCAAAAGCCTCCTTTACCAGGCTCGTCTTTACTTCTTGGAATTTTGATGAAAGACTTATTGAGCGACAAATTATGGCGAATAGAGTTCTGCAAAAAAACAAAGAAGACTAAATTATATAAAGTAATGTGTGTGCAAATTTTCTAATTTAGATGTATTAAAAAACTATAAAATGACATTATGAATTAACAATAAAATACTAAGAAGTATCTCGTTAACAATATTTTATAAAACATTCAACTGAAATTAATAGTTTATTCTGAACTAACTAAATAGAAAAGCTTTTCAAACTGATGATCAAATTTGTTTTTCTTTTTTATGTGGTTAATTTGATTCAATTTATAATAATGATTTCAAATATTGTTGCATTTTGACTTTAGAGAAACTTGTAATTATTATTGAAGAGTAATGAATAGCATAATTATATTATTTTACCGTGCTGCTGGCTCAAATTTATTAAATGTAGATAATGAAGTGTATTTTAAGTCAATATCAACAAAAAATATGCATTGTAATCTATTCAGCAATTCCTTGATTCAGCAAGTAAAAAAAAAAGGAAGAAATTATCTGAATTTTTTTTTTTTTTTCAAAGAGATTTTTGATGTCTCAGATCGAAAAAGGATTGTGTTGAAAATTTGCTTTTATTTCTTATTCTCGACTTCTTACTCAGTTTGAAGGATAGTCAGTAATAATCTTCAATTTCATCTATAAGTGATGAGGCTTCATATTTCATGATATCCACTTAATTCAAACTTTCATACAATACTAGTGGGAAAAAGATTAGGCTTCATTAAGTTTTGATACACAAACGAAATTAATTATTTTTGTCAAACAGATTAATAGACTTTTTAATTATTTGATGCTAATTGCTACAACATTTTTTTGATAACTGAATAAATAGGTATTTATAGATTCTTATATGGTGGTAACTTGTGTTTTCTAAATTATTATTAACTCATACATTGATAATATCCGATATGATGAGTTCATTACATGTGCATGGCAAATTAAAATTGATCAACTACTCTTAAACAAAGAATATTGTCATCTGTTTTTTTTATCGTACGAATGTGACAATTGAAATCTTTATGAATTCCGTAAATAAATAGAATGGCATGATAAGGAGTTCAAATGATACTATTTTTAAAAAGTTGATGATTTTTAAGAACAGCACTTCTAATCATAATATCTGCAAATGACACAAGCCAGAATTTCTCCTAATTCTAATGAATTGGCGACTTTGAATTCAAAATTTCAGTAACTGATAAGTAACGATAAAAATGTATTCCTTTATTGGTTAAAGCTCATAAAGTTTCTCTTCAGTATTATGAATGGTACGAAATTAATAGATCTAGTTCACAAATAGAAAATTAATGACATTTGCTTCTACTGGTGTTAATCTCGAATGGCATGAAACTAATTCTAAGATTTTTCATTGATAACGGGTGATATTTACAACTCGTTTTTAATACATAAACCAATTAGTATAGTCTAGAGTCTCTCGATATTTTTTTTATATATGTAATGTAGTAAGGTAATATGTAATGTAGTTTTCCTTATCAATTGTTTCTAGAGGGACAGAAGAGATAATTATTATTATGGAATTAAAACAGATTTAAATGACAGATTTGAATTGTTGAATATTATCATAAAACGTGTTTTTAAGAAATTTGATAGTAAAGATCATAATATTATTAACCAACTGTTAAAATATTTGAATTTCACCATTGCTTGGGGCCTACTTATTTATGTAAAATTATCCTGACACGAAGCCACTGGGAATAACCAGTAGCCTGATTGGAAAAAATATTGCTCTCATGATCAGGAAGAAGCGGGTTCGGTACTTGAGTTAGTAAGAGCAGTGAAGATCTATAATCGTAAAAAATTCAGTAAGGTTACTTCCTCTTCATTGATGTAACGTGGAGAGGAAGCTCCCAGATTAGTAGTCGACTTCGTCACATCCGACGGTTCAGAATTATGATGTGTTTTGAGTGCAATGCTAAAATGTTTGAAAAGGTGCTTCAAACGTATTACAATAATCTAACTTGATCTAAAAATCAAAATAACATTTGTGATATGAACTTATTTTGTACAATCTGTTTCTCATATTTAAGTACTGTATAAAGAAAAATAATAATTCACAGTTTTATAAATTTTTAAATTTAAATTATCAGCTATAATAATAAAATAAAAATATATAAATTAATTCATTTTTAAAAACCAGTGAGAAATTTTTTAATAATATTTCACAAAAGTTATATTTATTTTAATCATAAATAAATTTAACTTTCAATAATTAAATACACTTTTTTAAAGCATAAATGAGTTTTCATCATTAACTTCAAAAGAAGACAGTGAAACTATCATACTTTTGAGTGCTTAACGAAAATAATTAATCTGCTCTCGTTCGAGAAGTGTTTTATTTTTTAAAATGCTCCATTTGGAGTTCCCTCTGAAAGATGATGACTGAATCTAAACCCAGTTATCTTGAACTGCCGGTGATTGTTTTTTTTGTCATTAGGAAGCAAATTACCGAATAGTTGTGGCATTTGAACATTCCATAGCCTTTTGGAAGGATTTTGATAATGGACCAAATACAAGTGTTGAAAGGTGGAAAACTTGTAACACTCTTAAGCTCCCACTCCGATCAAACAGGGAATTAATATCTATATCCTATTATTCAACATGGTTGGGATCGTACTCGGGAATTTTCACTTTGAAAAGCCTAGGGCACACTGAGGCTGCAAGTGTCTACGTAACTGGTAGAGCCCAACTCTCAACTCCAACTCAAGAGCTTAGGTCTAGGTACAGGGAAGCATTCTGGTGCAACAACAGTAACAATACTCGCATGTAAGGGAAACTGCTTGGACATTTAACAGGTTTTGTACTTTATAGTTTAAGTGAATAAGACTTGCTATTAATGAAGAGTCCTCTTGTGGACAACAATATGTTGTGGGTGCTCAGAAAATTCTTGGATTTAATTGTTAAAGGAAAGTCCCAGGTTTCAATTGTTATAGCAAACAAATGAAAATCGTAAGTTTATAATTTGTTGAACTTTTCACTTGGTGACAAAAATATTTCATTTCATTTTAAAACAGAAAACTAATTTAACCTTTGTAATGAGAAGTGAGCAGTAGTATAGTAATTTCTACACTGTATTTGCAATTTTCATCCATCACAAAACAAAGGACGATATTTCAAACAAAAATTTATTTTATCACTTTTAGAATAGCATGAAAGAGATAATCATAAAAATATTTATGATTATTTTTTTCATGCTGTTCTGTAATAGTATAATTCTTCTTTTAATGATTCGCACAAAAAAAATAAAAGTTCGCCATCACTGGATTATACTAAACTAGTGCTTCATTAAATGCGTTACAAGGCGATTTCCGTTATTGCTAATGAATATTAATTCCTTCTTTTTTTCTCTTTTATTGAGAAATTATAGCTGGCTGTACTTCAAGTAAAAAATAAAGCTTTGGCCAAGAAATATCACCACCTCGTATATATGTTTTACTATTCGATACTCACAATTGTTATCATTATCATTTTTTAAAAAATCTAAATTCGAATAAGAAAATTTTAAATTTTTTGTAATAAACATTCTTTACTTTATTTCTTTAAATTTATTTTTTAAACATGATGCTCATATACTTCAAGTGAGGAGACAGCTCACGCGAAAAAAACCTAAATTTGTTGTTGAGGATGAAATATGTATATTCATGTTTGTTTCACTGATAATAGGCGCAAATGGTAAAAATTTTATTGGTAAAAAAAAATCCAAATTCAAATAAAAAATATTAAGATTTTATGTATTTAAAAATTTTAATATTTAATTCATTAATTTTTTATATACTTTTTTTAACTAAGGAGTTAAAAAAATGCTCCATGCGAAGAACTATTGGAAGTCTGAAGAATTTAAAGCGTATCAAGTCTAAACTCTTATTTGTTTCACTGTTCAATAGCTACAGTTGGTAAAACTTTTATTATCAAAAATCCAAATTTTTTAATGAGGAAATTTAAAATTTTATATTAATATTTTTATTTAACTTTTAATTCATTAAATTCCGCACTTTTTAAAAAATTTTGAACTTATGCGCACTAAAGAAAAAGCAGTCTCTGACTTAAGATTTTAAAATTGATGCTGAGGATATAATTATTTTTTGAAAACATTTAAAACGACGAAAGAAATTAATGAGGAACTCGATGTTGTTAAATATTTTAAGTAATTTAACATTCGGAATTTCTAAATTTTGTTCTTTGTTTTATTGATTACTAAAATAGTTATACAATGTTTCATTTCCAAGTCTTATAACGAATATTCCTTGGGCGAAATCATTGAATATAACTTCCTGAATTATGACAGAATGAAAGATAAAAAAACAATTTTCAGTTGTCCGATATACACTCTTAAGATTTGCCTTTCTTGGATGACGTCATTAGCGATAAAAGGAATGTGCGTGTCTTATCCAATGAACTTCGTGATTGTCGAGATTACACTGACCTGGGCGTTGCCTTGCCTTTCCAAAAATTCTGATCTCTAAACTGAAATGCCATTACCTTAAGGTGAATCAGAAAATTTTTCTTTTTTTTTAAAGAGATTCCGAGGTTGAGTTATAAATCAGTCTAAATTAATTTTGGAGTTATTGCATCAGGATTTCAGAAAAGTAGCAGTTTTTATTAATAGTAAGAAAAAGTTCGTTTGCAAGACAAAAAAGGAAAACCAGTTATCAACTATGAAATATAATGGTATTTATGCAAATTAACGACATGGAATGGTTATCTAATATATAAATATTTGTTTATGTAATTGTTTAATTTTATAAATGAACTTCGTTTCATTTTGTTTATGTTTAATTTTAATGTTTGTTTATGTTTAATTTTATAAATGAACTTCGAACTTTTTTATTCACGTTTTCAGTTACAAAACTGAAAGTGCTTAAGAAAGGAAGATTTTGTTGATGTGATACGAAATATAAAATAACTTATTTAACTTATACGAAATATAAAATAACTCTATTATGATTAAAAATATAAAACAAATTATCTATTCTAAATCAGAAAATTTTATATTTTAAATAATTTTTATAAATTTGCCAACTTATCGAACAATCTCCAATTTTCTTTTAAATTACGATTTTTATCTTATTTTCGTAGCTTTGTACAATAATATACGATTTGTTTTTGTAGCTTTGTGGTAAAACAAAACTACAAAAGCACATCGTATATTATTGTATATATATAATTTGCTATTGGTGTTTCAACAATGTGGTTCTATCATTATTTAAAACTCTAATTATTATCTTCCGCATTAAAATTTCAAAAGTAGAATCAGCCAGTCGCCTCGTTATTCAATTCGGTAATTACTTAGAAGAGATACGTAATTACCAATCAGAAGCCAAATTCAAGGTTTTACTAATAATTTTTGTTTTTCTTTTCCTTAAATTGAGTATTCAGATGCAACATATGAAAATTACCTTTCTTAAGCTTATATTTTGCAGAGAACAGTTTCCTTATTTAGATATTTCTAAACTTAATTTCCTTTTTAGATAGTATAACATATTAAAATGGTGAACACTATAGAAGTAGTTCAAAATTTTTTGAAAAAAAAATTAATTTAAGAACAGATGCTAAAATGATTGATGGTATGAAAGATTCCCAATTCAATGAAAGACTTTGCATAACATTTACATTTATTACTTTTAAAAAAGTAAGATCCGAACCCCTAACGACAAGCTAAAACTGACTAATATTTGCATTAGATGGCCACACAAACTCTTATATCAGAGTATTATTTGCAAAATCTGATTTATCCCAAAGGGCCTGTTTAGAATAAGTCAGGCTTTAACTGGTAACCCTGTCAATTTAAACTAATCAATAGACTTTGGCAAAAATTTCCTTAAAGCGAATATAATCTATCAGAAACCACGATGTTTGGTGACTTTCAGCAGATTTTATTTTGGTGAAAAATCTATTTTGTTTGATTTTGTTCTAAATTATCGACTTCTCCAAATTGCAAGATTTCGTTCGAGGTTCTATTGACACAGCTTTTAGCTTTATCACAAAACCTTGACTGCTGGATATAAGAAATATATCTTTGTTTCCAAATAAAAACAGGATAACATCAGTAAAAAAACGTAAAAAATCTTCTAACTTAAATTTCAGTTGGTGAAATTGTAAGGATTTTATTTTTTTCAGTTTGAGTTTGTTTCTTGAAATTGCAGTTGGGACGTTGGCATTTACAATCAACTACTGGAATGAGAACATAATCTTTCTGAAGGTGTAACATTAGTCAAAAGAAAGTCTGAACTCCCATGACATGATAACATTCAATCTAATCAACCAAGACAAAATTTTACGAATTGCTCTGAAAGTAAATTTTCGTTTACATGTTGTCGCACAGTTATTATAGCTTACAGAAATTGATTCACTTTCTATGAAGGCTGCAGTTTAATATTGTTAATAATACTGAGGCGGGAATGTCAAGAGCTCTTAATCTGGTGAAAGAATAATAAATGGAATAAAAATTTAGGCGAAATAATGGAATTGAAATTAATAATGTGAAAGTGGTACTTCAGAATAGAATTTGCTTCGATGAATAATAATTTCATTTCATGTCATTAAAAATATGCAAAAACATCTAAGCAGATACTGCTTTCCAGAGGATTAGCAACAGATTGAATAATTGGGAGTAATCGGCTAAATGTTTTATAAAATTATTCGAATTTACTTAAGTTACAAAGCTACAATGAGTAGCATTATACAAAAGATGAATGATGACATCGATTTTATATAAATATGATGCAGCTTAAAATCATCTATCCAAGGGGATCGTTATTGAATAGTAAGAAAATCTAAAACACTTTTGAAATGATTAAAACACGCAAAAATTATTTCCAGCAGAATTTCAACAGTAGAATCATGGGCTGCTTGAAACAAATTAATGACAGTGAGGTATTGCAAATTGCCGAACTGCGCATGATTAATCATTTGTGGAACTTATAATTTAGTCTCTCGAAGATCATTGAAAATAAGACATGAATTACCTCTTCTGCGGATGATCGGTACTAACAATTTGGCGCACTTCGCAGTGGGATTTTGACTTTATGTTAGCTTAGAGATGCATGCTTATTTCTTGTATAAGAAACATCCACTTCGACATTACATAAAAAGTTGCATGTAAACAGTAAAGCGACTGGCATTATGTGCGTTCCTCTTATTTTTTGCTATAGGAAAGAACATCTGAGTTAATTTCTCAGTCATATAAACTACATTAAAAATCGATGTATATTGAAGATTCTGTAATCCAGATATCTTTTAAAAACTGAATTTCGAAATTGTTTATGATCTATTCTGAATGCATTATAGCAGTGATTTGTGAAAGTTTGTTGAGAATTTTCCTATTGAGAGTTTAGAATGAACTAGTGTTGTTGCTTATCCCCCTGGTGCAGGAAAGCCCACACCAAGTCCAGAAGATCTGGCATAGGGTAGTATGCAGCTTCTTTTTTGGAGAGGAGCCAGAAGGGCAGTAGACTGACTTAACCTCTGAATAGACATGTCATAGGTATCCGTTTATAGGGTAGGCAGCCAGTCGTACTTCATTCATACGAGGAAAAGACAGCATAGATAGAGAGAGAGAGAAAGTACATCCATGCCCGAAGCGGAATTCGAACCCAGACCTCCCTATCCACAATCAGGCATGCTAACAACTAGACAGAGTAGGCGGGAGAAGGAACTAGTTGTAGTTAATCTTAGAATGAACTATTTGTAGAGCTGAGAATGAACGTACTTATTAAGTATGGATTTCAAAACATCAGATCAGGAGGTTGAAACCAGTGAAGCTAATTTGCGTTAAGTACTCACGTATTTCTTTGAGTAAAAATCCCTAGTTTTACAGTGATGGAATTGCACTTCTAGAGTTACGTTGGCAGAAAGGAATGTATGCCGACGCAGATTGCTTCGAAAACTAACAATAGGTTGCACTGTCTGTATATCATTTCTTTTTTGACCACTGAAAACGACAGTAAATTTATGGGTTACTTAATACAAAGCTGCTTTTATTTACAGATTTCACTATTCTTTAAAATCTTTAATTATTTCGAATTTAATATCGCATAAAGAACGGCATAATAATAAATTCTGTTGTAAAGCCTTTTTTTGACATTTTGTCTATCGATAATGTACTGGTCATGTCTTAAGACGGAAAATCAAGAAAACTCCAAAGCACTCATCCAACAGACAGAAATGCAGAGACAAGGAACAAGTGAGGAGACTGGGTTCAAGGCTACATCAATATTCGTTATAAATCCCTCTAATACTAAATATCTCGTAACTTTTTTAATTATGACTGTTAGACCAGTTTGACGTAACTGCTCCTCTTCATTTCACTGTATAAATGGATGGACATACATTAAGGAATACTCTAGACCCTCTCAGCACGGTGTTCTCTAACTGGGTGACGAAAATGAGACAATTCGTTTATCAATCTATCTAGGCGTCGAAGTAACTTAGGAAGGAAAGTCAACAGGAGAGACTCAGAAAATGAAAATGCGTTTTAAATTCCGAGAGATAGTGGTCATGTTTCCGTTTTCTACGTCACTTATATCTTGGTTACGAACCATCATCCTGGATGTAATCAAAACCAAGACATTTCAATTTTAAGAGTGAGGTAACATATTTAGGATATATTGAGAATTTTTAAATTTTTAAAAGACAGATGTGGGTATAACTTATATCAACCTGCTACCCCTATCAGAAATAATGTTATATATATATATATATATATATATATATATATATATATATATATAT
>JAPDSC010141088.1:155976-168526 GCA_026290005.1 Latrodectus geometricus
ATATATATATATATATATATATATATATATATATATATATATATATAAAATTATAGAAATATTGGAAATGCAAAATTAAATACACAAATATAAATAAAGTACAGATTTAGTAATCCATTCTGTACAAAAGCAGCTGAAATAGAAGTACCGAATATATAATTTAATAGACAAAACGAATTGAAAATTGGAATGAGAATTCAAGCACTTTCTGTTTCATCAAGGGTGTTGAACATGTTTGTACAAATTATGGTTTTCCTGCTGTGTGGCCAAGGAAGAAAAATCTAAACTAAGACATTGCACTCAAAATCATACGAATTAATAAAATAGTGAAATATACACTAGACCTCAATATAAAATTGAAGATATCAACACTCGGGGAATTTCTTTTATATTTATATAATAATTTTTTATCTTAAATTTTGGTATGGTTTTGAGGTATAGTGGCATAGTTTAGACTTTCATTTTTGGTCATTGTAGAAAAGACTTTATTTAGATATCCTTGAGCATCGCAGAAAAGCCAAATTAACGCAAAAAAATAATTACTATGTTGAAACTGCAATTAATTTTCTATTAATATGTTTTAAAATTAAACGAACAAAATTTTTAAACGAACAATATATGCTTTTCAGCATATTTTCATTGAAATATGCTGAAAAGAATTACAGCATATTTCAGTGTGTGATTATGTGAAATTTTCACAAACATCTTGATGGGATTCAAGTCTAGCGATCGAATGACCAGCATTGATTCCTCGAAATAAATTGACCATGAATTCGCCAATTGAATAGTGAATAAGCAATAAGATTTTAAAATAAAACAGAAAAAACAACCATCATTTTAATTCATTAATTGAATCGTAAATAGGAAATCTAGATTCGATAATTTCAATGGGTTAAAAATGATATTATTTTGCAAAAGTATCTTCATTAGTTAGAAAAGAGGAAGTACAGAATAAAGATTATTTTATTGCACATTTCTACTTTTTCCGACAAAATTTGATAAATACAGAATTGCCTCGTTATTTTGAATACGCCCAAATAAAGAAGTCGACATCTGAATTGGTTCTCTCTTCCATGCCATATCAGCGGAGAAAACATGATATTTTTGGAAAGTTCGACTTGTATACTCCCTACCCAGAGTTAGGAAAAGGGCTTTCTCTAAGTCCTGCTTCCTACCAGCCTTCAAAGTAACCACAATTATTCTGAGTATTCAATCCAATTTTTAAGTTCTGCATTCGAAAATGAAGAACTATCAAACTACCATGAGCCAAAATTAAGACAGATACAAGGATTGGCAAATCAAAACAATGAAAATAAGAATTATATTGCCATCTATATTTCCTGTAGTTTAATTGCAGAAAATAATTACTCATTTCCCATAAAATATGAGATTGTTTTTCGCGACATTAATTTGCATTTATTAATTCGAGGCTATTACTATTTTCAAACCATGAGGAGTTATTCAATTCATCTAGGCAGCAATTTCGCCAGTTACTATTTTAATGCTAAATGACATCGCGCCTATTGTGTGTTATTTCTATCCGTATTATTTCATTTGGTCGTTAAGATAATGTTTTTCTTCGTTTTCTCCCATCATATTCCGCACATCACATGATTTAATGGCACGTTACATCTTTACTCTCATTTTTTTTATCGCGTAAAATGAATATTTTTATGTTTGATATGTATCTGCAGCTGTGAAATTCATTTTATTCTTTCCCCGAGATCAATGATTTTTCTATTACATTACAGACACGAATATAAGACGTTCTTCTGGCTCAAAGAATGCATAAGTACTAAATAAGAAATCAAATAAAAATAATATTACCGTTTGATAAGGTTTTTTTAAAATTTATTTCAAAAGGTATATCAAAGCACATCGAGCATTATAAAAGATATATATATATATATAAATCGAAATTGAGAAAGAAAAAAATGTATAATTGCAAATATCGATTTGATAATTGAAGTTATTCATATTTCTCCAATTTTCTTTTAAGCAGATAGAATAAAATAATCTAATTCTATAAACAGAATCAATTTACGAAGGATTTTAACTTGAATGGATAACCTAACTGCAAAATCCGTTGTAATTAATTTAAACATTCACCATATATTGTCTTGCGGAATAACTTCAAATAGATTATTACTAATATTCATTTGTCTCAAGGAAAGAAATACGGAAAACTTTTAAGCATTAAATTCGACAGATGTATAAACAAAAAGAAAAAAGTAGAAATGGAATATCTGTTTATTAATAGTGGGTGGGATTGAACCTATGATCTTCCATTCTGTGGAGCTTAGGCCAACACACAAGGTTATGGTAATTTCGAGAAATACATATGACTCTGCTAAATAGATAATTTAAGATTTTAAAGTTGCGTAACACGTACAATCTTTTACTAGCCACAGCATCTTGCTTTCATGGAGAATCTTTGTGATAAAGTGCCTTGCTCGTGAGTATTGAAACAGAAGAGCCGAAAATTTCCAAGTAGATGGGAATACAGAAATGCAATTTCTACCTCTTGTTGCTTGTATAAGTGCTCGTTCTAGACTGGTAACTTAAACCTTACAGAATATGGTTTTACTACTATAGACCGTAATGAAACGAAGATTTCATCGGTGTGTTAAATGATTATAAATCATTATACTTCATGAATTTTTTTAAGTTTTATCAAATAAAATATATCAATTTTTACGAATTTTTTTACAACTGTAAATACCTACGGCAAAACAAATTTATTTTTTTTTCAACTGACTGGAATAACAATTCATCTTTTAAAACTAAACCTGCCTTGTAATGAGAACTTTTTCCCCATTCCTTGTACATTTTCCAGAAGTTGCTGTCATTTGTTCAGCTCTCTATATAGTCACAATCCAACAAGACGGTACTGCATTATTTTTCTACCTCTTTCATTTATAATTTTGATTCAGTTAATCACGCATATTAAATAATATGTAATTATTTATTCTTAAGTATAATTTTAAACACAAGTATGATATACTTATAAATGAAAGAGGAGCAACTTTTTGTTTTGTTTACATGATTAGGAATTCCAACACAGTCTTAAATGACGATGATTTTATCATAATACTATAAGGAACCAAGCTACACTCGTAATAAAAAGGATTCTCTCTCATGTCCAGAAGGCTGTCCATGGCACGGTCAGGGAACGTCAAGTCGAGACTACCGATGATCGTTAAAAGTCATGTAGAGTCCAATATTAATCATCTAGGGTTGAGTGAAGAAGGTGTTAGTTATAGCATCGATATCATCACTTCACAACCTGATTCAAACTTACGAGGTAATTGGGCTGAACTTACAGACTTTCATTGAGAGAAATAGGTATTCAGAACATACCCCAGTTATCTACTCTAACAAGGATATTAATTGAATGAACTATATCCAATCAATGGAAAATTGAAAGATAATTCATGTCAAAAAAACAGAGACGGATTTGTTAAAAAAATCCTATTTCAAATTCAATAATTATCACAAATAGTAATTTTTTTCCCAGACATTTTCCCTTCCTTCCTCAGTGGCGAGTCTGCCAAGTGTGAGCCATTGCCTTCTATTGAGTGCGATAAGTTGGTGAGCCATTCCAGACCAACTTCCACTTTGGTCTAATCTTTCAATTTTTTATTTTAAGAATATTTAGATCTGTTTCGAGACAGTCTATCTATTAAATTCTCTGTCTTTCCCTTTTACAGGCTTCATTTGCTTTAGCCTCGAAGATCTTTTTGTTGACTCGACCATCCTCCAACCTGATCCTACCCATTTCAGTTTTTGGATTGAAATAAATTTTATTATGTCTAACTCTTTGTATAAAGTTCTGAATTTGTTCTCCATCTTTACGTATCATATTTTACATCTCCGTTATTACTTCGCAGTATCTTTCTTTCAAAAATTGCTAAGACTTCTTTATCCCTTTCGGTCATCGCCCATGTTTAAAGACACTTTCCCACGGGATATAATTCCATGTACCGCACTCTAGAATATCCTTCCGTACGAAAAACAAAATTGTTGTATAATGCAGATGAGATGGAAGCAGAATTGGCTCAGGTTTTTGTTTCTAACAACAGGGCTTTTTACCGCAATATACTTCTATTAGTATTTTTGTATTGAACTGGAGATCTCTGATTGACTTCTCTTTGCCCAGATAAAGTTCACTATAAGCAGTTTTAACACTAATTTCCACAACTCACGGAATCCAATTCTTGTCTCTTATTCAAGCCAATGAATTTTCAATATTTCATCAAGTGAAAATTTTTCCTTCCATAATATTTTAAAACACTGCCACATCGGAAATGAGCCAAAAACTAAATTAATCAATGAGTTATTCAATTATGTTAGCAATTATCATGGTGCAATTCCTTTACAAAGGGAAAGTATCCAGCACATAAAAAGAAAAAATAATAATTTTAGGAATAAAATATTTTCAATAAATTTTTCACTTTACATAAAAGGTATTATCTATTTATAAATACACGTCAATTGTAATTTTTCCTTGTTTTCTGAATTACATAGTTTTATTTGGTTTTTCTAAATGAGGCAAGTATATTTTACCACAAAAGTATCAAACATACCAAATTAATAAATGAAGTTTTTAAATACTTCATAAAATATTAGGATTTTAGAAATCTATATATTGTTTTAACGATGTCCTAAATCATTGTAGGAACCACAATCGACGGCTTTCCGCCATATTTTGGGGTAATCGTTGAGGCTAATTTTTATGATCCGCATACCTAAAAATTTATTTGTTTAATTCATCACTCCCCCTATCATCATTGAAGGTGTGCTCACGAGACAAATAAAAAATTAAAAGTTGCTCCTGATTCAGAAAAGTCTGCTCATCCCTGTCCTAAATAGTTCTCAGTACCATTTTTAATATTTCTTTCTATTTCTATCAAATAAAAATTTTAAAATGTGGATTAAAATTTCTAGGAAAGTAAATAATTTTTACATACATACATATATATATATATACATACATATATATACACATACATATATATATATATATATATATATATATATATAGATAAATTTATGTTTGTGGTGTGGGTGTTGAATAGGTTTATTATTTGAGAGTTAATATACGCTTAGATTATTGTTGAAAATATACAGGAAATTTTGAAATAAAATAATTTCCTGAATATTTTCTAAAAGAACTATTTACAAACAATTTCCTTATAGTAACTGTTCCTTTTGTATAAAAAATTAAATTCAAAATTTTTCAACTTAGAAAAATTAAGAAATATTTTCGCTCTTTGATGCTTAATTAATAGCGAGAGAAAAATTCTTAAAACCTCTTATTAAAAAAAATCTTAAAATTAGTGATAAATACGTCATTTACGAAAGTTTTTCTTGTTATATTTGCTAAAACAAATTGAATGTATAAAGAGAAGAAGTGTTGAAAAGATTTCTGAGTAACGAACGCTACTAACTCATCAGTACTTCCGTTTCCTCGAGCCAGAGTTCAAGAAGCATGTTTCACGTTCCACTGAAATAGCTATTATTAGTCTAGTTTTATGTCACGTTTTAAGTGCCAATTTCGCCCGTAAAGAAACCTTTAATCTCTGATAAATGTACCTCATAAAAAGTTCTTTATTATTTTTCGATATAGTTAACATAATTCATAATACATTAGTGTTTAATTTTTGTTTTTCATTGTTTTTTTTTTTTTTTTTTTTTCCTATTTTATTAAATACTTCTTCCAAATTAATTTTAAAACACAATTTGTCAGTTTTCTTGTGCTTGCTTATAACTAATTTTTACTCGTGAGGGCAAATTCGACAGGGGTTTACACTTTATGCATTTTCAGTTATTATAAACATTCAGTCTCGATTACTAAAACAAATACCTAATCGGTTACTAGCTCAGATATTGTCGGATAATTATTTATAATTAAATTGTAAGAAGCTATTTGTCACAATCTGGTAGTCCAATAGTTACCACTCTTGTCTTTGGTTTAGTGGTTGTGGATTCGATTCAAGCCCTGGATTTGGATGAATAATATGGCTAGGAATACGTTTTATCTAAAGATCATAGTTCTCATATGCAAAAAGAAAACTTTAAGTAACGAACAAACTAAAATAGAAATTATTTATAAATGCTACTAAAATTACTTTGGAAACATACGATGCGTGTTTTGTTTTTCACTCTAAGATTACTTTTTGCATACGAGGGCTCATTAGACGACGTTGATTGGTTGGTTCTTTGGCACAAGCTTCAAAACAAAACAAGTTACACCAAAAATACTGAACTAAAGATAGGTATATTTTTTGAAAACCGAAACAACATTAAAATGTAATAAAACAACAAAAAAAAAATTTAAGGGTATTAAAATCTCATTCAATAAGGATTTAAGATTAAAATAAAACTATATATATATATTGTAAACATTCACGCCCGAAGAAGGAATCGAATCATGAACCGTTGAACCGAAGTCCCCAGCATAAAGCTCAGCACTGCAAAACACGCAATTAAAAGTCATATTAAACTCAGATTTAAATATACACAGTCTGTAAGCCAATTTCAATTATTTTGTGTATATATATATATATATATATATATATATATTCCTGTTTGATTAAATTTTTCCTTTAAGTAATTAAATTCTTTTAACAACTACTCATTTGATCATTATTATTTTAATTTTTTCATTTTTTTAAGTAAAAATATAGTTTATATTAGGTTGGGGAAAAAGAAATCCATTATTTTTACATTATTCAAAAATAGTTATCCCGAGTTAATTTGGTATGGAAATTGGGTCTAGTGTCTCCCTCATTGTACAATAGAAGTTTAAGACAGATAATTGAATGCTACTCAATATTTTCTAGAAGATATCTTTGATACATTTTGTATTTTTTATTTGTGTGTATTTATGTAATTTATTTAATATGACAATAGAAATACACAAATATTATATAGTATACAGAAACTGTTTGTTTAACTTATATTCTTTATTTTACTGAAAATATTAGGTTGAGGGAAAAGAAATCCATTATTTTTACGTGAACTTTTTGAACTTCTTTCAGATTCGCTTTGTAAAAAGGTTTAAAACAGCTTTCATGTAGATTTTTAGGTCTTGCGCGTTACGACTGCTGACATGCGGATAACTTCGATCATTTTTGATATTTTATAGACATTTTCGACGATGCTGTATCCACATGCGAGGTGCATCTCTAACATCAAAAACACCCGAACGGAATCGACAAAACAAAAATTGTACGTAACTGGTTGTTACAGTCTTATATAGGACGATAAACACCTTTCACAATTTTAGCCACCCGGCTATCTTTTTTGTCGTTACAAGAGAAAAACGAAAATGTATCGAATTTTCTGTTTGTTGTCTTCCATTTTTAAAACCTTGTACTCGTAACTGAATTAATCAAACAAAAAACCGCAAGAGGATATTTTAGTGTCAAATGTCACCTTTCCAACGAGCATAAATCTGAAATTGTTTGATATATACCTCACGAGATATCGATCACTACAGACGTCTTCCAAAAAAATAAGGGATACCAAACTAATACTAAATAAAAATAACATTAATTGATAAAAAAAAAAATCATGCGTAGCTGTATCAAGTATTTTTTAATTATTACAATTTGTAACAATTTTTGTATTTTAAATCATTATTATTGTTTATCCATATTTGAATTAGATAAAAGTTATAATTCTGCGGAGATACGTAATTCTGATGGTACAGTAGAAGTGCTTAGAACGAAATACAGGAGGCGAATAATTTGAGAAAGAAAAATGAAGGTAGTTGGGGTGAAGAAGTGAGCACATTCCGGGAACAGCTCCAAATGAGGAGGGTGGGCGTCCTTGAAGTAGCACCTTCTAAATGCCAAATGGCCATCGACCTTTCGTCCACTGGACCGCGCCGGAGAAGGTGTGTGGGTGGGGTCTCCATTCATTGTGGGTTCAAAAACCCACCATGATGAAGGGCCCCGGATATTTCGCTTGATATCGCAATTACTATGGGAAGGGGAGCTTATAAAATTTTCAGTAGCAATACATTTGCATCAACTTTTTATAGAGTCAAAGAAGGACAAAACGGCTTAAAACCAAAATATATTTCCATACATTTCTAAGAAAATCTTTTTTAAAACTAATTGAAATTGAGGACTTATTTTGAAAAGTAAAGGGTGGAGCCAAAATGATTGTTTATTTGCGTTATAAATACTGATTTCCTGTGTCATCACGTATTCTTGAAAGTCTCATTCAAATTAGCAAAGGAAAATAATATAGAATACAGTCATTTAAATTTTTCTTAAGTACTGGAGAGGGCTTTGACTTTGGATATTAGTATTACAAGTTTAAAGTCAGATTCTTCAAAGCACAATACATAACTTTCAAGTCATAAACTTAATTTTTTGTTAAATAAAATATTTTCGGTGTTATTCGCGTTTCACTGTGGTAACATATGTTTGTGTTTGGACCATGATTTTAATCTAAAAGCATTTAAATGTAGAGTATTGAGAAATACACGGCTCTCAAAACAATTGAAGGATATTGTAAGTTTTATACAAAATAAAGATATAAGCGAAATGTTTTTTGCCGAAAATAAAAGAAGAGAATCACAAATGTAAATTTTTCTGGTTTTCAAATTGTGGAGTTTGCTAATTTTGAGTTCGACGTCAAAAACGTCGCTTCAGCGGCAGTGAATGAAATTTGGCTTTCAACTGAATGAAAGACTATGAAGAACAGGATGATCGGCATTCAGTGACTGTTTTGTTTCGATGAGTATGGTGTCTCAGAGAAGTCATTTAACCAATTCAGAAGCTTGAAGAGTCGTTAGTAGGTTAGAAGAGGGCCAAACTCAAGCCGAAGTAGCGCAAGCCATTGTAGTGTCACAAAGTGAATTTCTAGGATCTGGAACCGTTTTTGTTTGAGATGGAAGTGCAGGCCGAAGACCAGAGCAAGGTCGTAGATGGGCAACAAAGCCCAATGAAGATCATTATTTAATGTTAACGGTTTGGAGACACCGAAATATGAACGTTACTCTTCTCCAACAGCACCTTCGCTCGGCTACTGACACTACGATTTCAACTCAGACTGTCCGAAACCGGCTCCATGGTGTAGATCTGTATGCTCATAAACAAGTAGAATGGCAAATTTTGTTACCCTGATAACTAGTATAAAATAAATGCGAAGGAAGACTGAAGCAGAGATGGCTAGACGATACTTTAAATCAGGATAGACATTAAGAAGACCGCGATCGACCGATGATCCGCCAAGGCATTTTGGGGTGATCACCGAGGCTAATTTCTGTGCCCACATATCAAAAAGTATGCTTGTTTAACCCTGATCGTCAATGAAACTGATAGGGAGACAAATGAAAAATTAAAAAAAGCTCATGAACTGGAAATATCTTCCCACCCTGCTCTAAAGGGTATAGAGTATTTCAGGAAACCCAAATTGTAAAAGGTGACTAGAAGCAGCGTCTTCTGGAAAGAGAATGAGGAGGCTAACGTTCATTCGAAGTAAGAAACGCAGCAAAGAAAATTGCTTACATTGAGAATTCTTGCTTTAATTAAATAACTTCAGCAGTCTAAACTTATCTAAGACTTATTCGTAATTTATTTCATTGATGAATGAATAGAAGCAAGGTGTTTGATTCTCATGTAGAAAACTATGAATTCAATACGTAACCCAAACAAAAAGTTATCGATACCGTAGTTTTCGTAAGATTCAGTTTTCTTTCATTTTTGTGACGCGAAAATATTTTGAAAAGAATGGTTAGCTTATCATTTAGTCATTGTTCAAACAGACATTTGACTGTATTTGTGACTTCGTCCGTCAAACTAGGAAGTTGGAAACGTAATAACCAATCATGTAACATAATACAATAATCATCATTTATTTCCTTAAATGTAAGGAATTTGAACATTGGACATTTTCAGCAGGAAAGGATTATTTTCATTCTCACATATGAGTCTCTCTGTAAGTCACACTATTTATCAATCAAATTTACCGACCAATCTAAGCCGAGAAATGGGTGTGGTGCTTTTCACTTTTACAAGCTTTTTCAAAAGAACCGAAGAAAAAATGTTTCTCACACATTGTTACTCTAAACACATGATTTTTGTGTGAATGAACGTAACATTGTTTCATCTACTAGCTTAGAGAAGAAAATATTTTTACGTTTTAATTAATCATCGAGGATTTACTAAAGTATTAATTTTAATTTTTTTAGTTCCAATTATAGACTGTTTCTTAACGACATCTAATGATGATACAGAGAGAAAAATAAATTGGTTTTGGAGTTCTATTTCATTTATCTCTGCTTCTCTCAGCGGTGTAGACCATGGCAAAATTGCAATAAGATGCTTTCAATTTCTTTTCCAAATTTTGCAAAACTTTTGACTTAAAAACGCAGTTTTTGAAACAACAACTATGTATCATAAAGCTGAAACAAAATACCATAAAAGAATCCACTAGTATCTATATCTTCCTTCTTCGGGAATCGATGAATTTTTTTAAAAACTGATCGATTTCAAAGCATGCTAAAATGCTTTTAAAAATGGAAGTATTATTTTGATTTTTTTATATTTGATCAATTTTACATACTAAATCTGAATCGACAGGAACTACTAGTTTAAGTAGACTCCGAAATGCTACAAACATTCTGATCTAAAGAGGAAATCGAATCCTAATCAGCTGTAGTTCAGAACATTAACCATTCATCTCGACTGATAATTGTTTGGAACAGAAAGTTTCAATGAGCATAGTGGCTATTCTTTGAAGAGAATTCTTCTTTCGAGTGTCCTTGACTTGTCCATGTTCCAATCATTGTCAAGGACGAAGATTGAGAAAAATATATAAAAAAATATATAACGGCTTTTTTGATAAATTTCACATATTACTTGAATGCAAGTGTAAAACGACGTAATTATAATGGTATATTAATTGAATCTGTGCTTAAGATTCCAATTTTCATACTTAAATTATTTTTAGCTGAACGACAGCTTACTATTTTTCTACGCTTACTTTTTCTAATATTGAGGGTGGATACATATTTTTGGATTACATTTGATCTTTCAAAAATATCTCTTGATTGTCAAGTGATTTCATTTACTAGTTGTATAGTACATTTACTAGAAAGTAGTTTCTTTAATTTAGGTAATTGCGTTATTATATTTAAAGTTCTTTTACACGACACAGTTATTGAATTGAATGAAAGCAATAAAACATTGTTAATATCTTCAAACGTGTCTATTTTTATAATTTTATCTAAAGTGCAGGAAAAGAAAATAGTGAAATGGGGCGTTTGTATCATACGATAGGTTACAGGGAATTAACACCTAATATTAACTTTTAAATGAACTAAAAGTTATGAATGACATCCATTTTTAATATATAGATTTGGGGGAAGGTAGTATCCTGTTTAGAATGACATCGTTCTTATGTCTGAAAAATAGAGTTTGCTACTTAACATAAACTAAGACTATTGTGTTTCGAGAAACTTGCACGATAATTTTATGTAGATCAAATTCTTCCTCTGATATAATGTGGAAGTTTGAAGAGGAGGAAGATTAAAACTATTCTAATGCAAACTTTGCTAGCTTAATCCACGACCTGAATGAAAAGAATATTGCACAAATAGGAAGTATGTCAATAAATATATTAAAATTTATAAAAAGCTATTACTAATAATGCAATGAGAATAAAATTACAAGTTGATTTATCGTAGAAATACAATATTCTAGTCTAAAAAATTGGATTTATATTATAGAAATTTACCGTTTTCATATAGGTAATATTTTTTTTAAATAATAGCTATAACAAAATAATTTCATAATATTAGTGGGAAAATGATATTTTCAATTAAATATAATGTATATGTATTAGATGAGCTTTTCATGAAATTAAAATATATTACCATATATGTTTAATAATTTTAAATGGCAAACAATACAGTGAAGTAGAAGAAACTATTGTACAATTATTCGTTTATTTAAATTGTTAAAATGTAAGTAGTTAAATAAAGGAATAAAAATGGGAATAGCAATCCATAAGTTTGGAGGTACTTTTTGTAGAAAGTTATTATTGTTATTGCATTACACTGTTTTGACTGACCGTAACTACCAATCAGTTACTTCCTCATTTTTAATCGCAAACAAGAGTCAAAATTCATACTCTGAGGTGTCATTTTTTTTTCACATCTCATCGATGATCAACATTAGACCGCATGGTATATTTAACGTTCTTCTTCTAGCCTAATAATCAGCGATATATTTCTTTCTCGATTCTACAATCGGGAAATTTATACGGTATAGGAGAAGATTTGATGGCAACTTGTACCGAAAAAGGCTCCTCATAATTTAAAAAATGGTATGAAGCAGAAGATCTCTGAATTCTGCTTTTCATTCCTGGAGATATCATTTCACTTGAAAGACATTGCAAAAGCGTTCTATTTTACGTACCCTAGTCACCTTTAGTGAGCAAAGAGGTCTTCGGGTTGTCAAGAACTGCGAAGTTATTAAATGAGAAAAATTTGCATTTGTGACGCTTTTTCTATTTTATGAAAAAAAAA
>JAPDSC010141093.1:0-26301 GCA_026290005.1 Latrodectus geometricus
ATATAAGTAATTAAAATTTTGTTTTAGAGATTTGGACTTTATTTGCTGTATATATTAAATTTGTTTGATTGATTGTAAACATTTATTTTTGTAATAAAAAAATTTAAATTTTTATGCAAATGAATTCATTTTGGGTATTATATATTTATGGATTTATAAGTATGATTTGATGATATACAATTATGTTTTTAAACCTAAATATAGTTTTTAATTTGTTCAAATTATTGCTAATTAAAATCCAAAATACTTTTATCAGTATAAACTAATTAAAAATAATGTGCTTAATTAATATATTACAGTTTCTTAATGACATTTCAATGCAAAATTTAAAAAATAGCTTTAAAAATTTATTTTGGTCAATTCATATTTATAAAAATGTATGTTGCTTTATTATTATATTACACAAAAAACAAAATTTTTATAATATAGAGTGAAAGGGAAAAGTTTGGTTTCCTAACTTTATTCATATTTTTATGAAGCATATAAGAAACAAATTTTGCTCCCTATTTATTGTTTCCAGGATTTCAGGGCTATAAAAATGAATCAAAATAGCTGTAAATGTCATGTTCTTCTCGTTGAGAACAATTTAGAAAGCAAAGTATACGTAACACAAAACTGATTGTCAATTTATTTTAGTGTTTATTATAAAAATAAAAGTAAGCTTACCTGGAATGAAATTTTTATTTACTTTTCTTTAATATTTTATTTGATTGAAGTATATTTATTAAAAAATTATTGTTTTATAATGTTTGAAAGTACGATAGTTTAAGGAATGAAATATTTTCCAGTTATAATAAAGTTAATTATATTTATATATAACTGTATTAAATACAAAACTAACTATGATAAATAAATTAAAAATTACTACAAATTATATTTTATAATAAATGTGAATTTTGGAAATATTTATACCTGAAGAAACAGCAAATGAAATTAAATTTGACGAATTAAAAAACAAGAAACACAATATTTGTTGAAAAGGAAAATCTGTTTGAAAATGATAAAATATAATTTTTTGATTTACTACTATGTATCATGAGTTTTACAAATAGTAAACAATAAAAATATATATTTTAGTTCATTGTACATATGAAGTATATGATCGCATATTAGAATAAGCGTTGTCTTTTATGCATTTCTTGTTTACAACCATACATTTTTATTCAATATGTTGAATATGTTATTAATTTATAACAAACGTAAATGTAATAAAATCTGTGATGTATTACAAATTTCAAAATATTTACGGTTTGAGAAAAAACATCTGCCTTTAACCAAAGGATTTTAGGTTCTATTTAATAAGATGAACACACACAATTTATAAGTAAATAAGAGCATCGCAGGTGAAATTATGTGTGTGTTGCAATAAAATACTCTTTCAGTCACGTAAATGTTCATGAAGAAATGGCGTATTATTTTCATTGTGTTTTGCTTTTTTACCAACGTTTCTTAATTCAATTAAATTCTTTGCTTGGCAGAAATGATATGACCTTGCTAGATAGATTTTTTCTTTGCTAGATAGAACTGAAATGAAGTACAAACCTTGATTGCCTACATAATGTTTTTTTTTATGGTTTTGTGTTTAAATATTGGAAAATATTTTCACACACACACACATAGTTACACATTAACTTCATAAATTTATTCAAATATCAATCATTTACAATTTAATACCAAATTATAAATAACGTAATAATATACGTATATTATTACGTTTTTGGGTTCATTAAAGTCCTTTTAAATCCTATCAATATTTCTGCTATAGTAAAAATCGCACATTTTAATTAGTCAAATTTATATATCCTATCCCAAAATTCCTTATATCGTATGTGAAAAAATCTGAGAATTCATATGAAAACTTTTGTAAGCATTTTTTATGAATATTTTAATTTTTTATTTAGAAAATAAGGAAGTAAGTGAAGTGTAAGTTTTTAAAATACTTATTCCAATAACATATAATTACATAAAAGATGTTATTATTTACATTAATTGTTGTTTTTTGTTATAATACATTGAACGTAAATTTTGTAACTTTAATAGAGAAATAACGTTTGAAATGATGAACTTTCATGTTATTTTAATCTTTCAAAAAATAATGTAATATAAATATACTTTTTCACTAATTTTTATGTGGAAATAAAGAAAAAGATATTTAATGGCAAAATCTATAAAACCTAATTAATTTATACCTGATTAAGTAATATCTGTAGCATTTATCTGGTTGAATAGGAAAAGAAATGAATTCCTTAAATAGCTCAAAAGTAATTTATTACCATTTAATATACAACTTGAGCACAACACAGATCTATATACTACAAATAAAACAAAATGAAATCCAAACATAAAGGGAAAAGGGTTAACATAAGAGTCATATTAATATATGTCTCATTCCTATGGTTGCTGGAGAGGGACTGACTTCCTTGTTGATGACGTCATGGGTGTTGCTGAGATAGGGGGCGCTATAGACTCCCCCTCTGGCTCTACCGACGTCCCGGCAAGGAGACAGGATTGCGATTAAGAAGCTTCTGAGGCTGTCGACGTGGTTTTCCTCTACTTTTCAAAGGAAAAACGGGACCTTTATCTCTAGATGACTGTTGATAGGGCTTCAACATATTGGTATGATAAGTACCGAGTACTTGATCAGGGATAGCAGGATCTGCAACATCATACGTATTTTTTTTTTATCTATTTGTTAGTATAATATAAGGTCCTTCACGCTTGGGCATAAATTTTTTACTTGTTTTGCTTTTGGACTTGCTTATGGGATGTAAAGTGATCCAAATTTTATCGCCTGGTTGAAAATAAACGAGTCTATGCTTCTTGTCGAAGTACTCCTTTCTAGCATCTAGTTTTTCCTCAACGCGTTCTCTAATTATGGGTGTAAGTCGTACAAATTCTTTCAAGTTAAGAGTTATTTCTGCGACAAAGTTATCGTTAACAATAAAAGCTCTAATATCATGATAAACATCATCTGTGGTTCAAAGCTCTCTTCCGAACTGAAGGTAGGCCGCCGTATGACCTGTAGAATCACATTTTGCAGTGTTTAAAGCAAAACGTATCATGGGTAGTTTGTCCTCCCAAGTATCATGTGTGTCACCAACTAGAATTGCTAATTTGGGTTTTAGGTCTCGATTTTTCCTTTCAGCAGGATTTGCTTGAGGATGATATAAAGGTATAAGTTCTTGCTTAATATCCAGGACGTTGCAAGTTTTTTGCACTACAACACTGACAAATTGTACACCATTGTCACTGATTAGCCTTCTAAGTAAGCCATAACGAAAAAAGACTTCCTCTATCAATATTTTAGAACAATTAATGGCTGTGGCATCTTTTAGGGCAAAAAGTTCGACCCATCTTGTACTGGTATCTTCAACAAGAAAAATCCATCTTTTCCCAGTTGGGGTCTCTGGGAGAGGACCAAACAAATCTATTGCCAACGTCTCAAATCTTTGTGAGTAAATAGGCGTTTTGAGTAATCCAGCAGGTTTCTGATTGTTAGGTTTGTACCGATTACATTCAGCACAATGTTTTACGTATTCGGCTATAAACTTTCTCATACCAGGAAAGAAATATCTAGAAGAATTTTTTTGATATGTATTCTCAGCTCCACGATGTCCTGCAGTGGGAGAATCATGATATAGATGTAGGACTCGTTCTCGTTAATGACAAGGGACAACTAGCTGTGCTTCTTCTGATTCTGTTTCAGGTGAATATCGATACAGTATTCCCTGATTCATAACCTCTACTTAAACAGTTCACATAATTTTCATCTTTCCGTCCACTTTCAAAGCAGTATATAATCTTTCTTACCTCCTCATCCTTTAATTGTTCTTCACGAATGTCTTTAGATTTCCGGGATGGTAAATCTATGGAAATGGTGTTTAAGTTACTAACAAATTTGTCCGTTGTATCAAATGGTCTGGACAGAAGATCTGCAATTACATTAGATCTTCCTAGAGTATAAAGATTCTTCGGGTAATATGACTGGATTTGAAGAGCCCATCGAGCCAAGCGTCCAGATGGCGATTTAATACTCATAAGCCACTTCAAGGGTTGGTGATCTGATGCAATAATAATTTCTTGATTTTCCACATAGCCGCGGAACTTCTCAAGAGCCCATACTACCGCTAAAGCTTCTCTTTCGGTAGTGGAATAATTTCTTTCTGCCGAACTGAGTAATCGACTGGCATACTCAATCAACTGTTCTTCCGAGTTTTCTCCTCGGAAAAATACTGCTCCTAAAGCGTAATTACTGGCATCAGTTCTCATAATGAATGGTTTAGATCCATCTGGCTGAGACAACACAGGTGGTGAGATCAATCGTCGTTTTAACTCTTCAAATGCTTTCTGTTCTGTATCACCCCATGTCCATTGTTTATTCTTTTTAGTTAAGTCACTAAGTGGTCTAGCAACTTCAGAAAAATGTGAGACATATCTCCGGAACCAGGAACAAGTCTGTAGGAAGGACTGAATTTCTTTAGCACATTTTGGTGTAGGAATTTTTTGAATAGAAGATACTTTGTCAGCATCCATTTCTACACCTTTTTCAGTTATCCAATGACCTAAATATTTCACTCTGTCACAAGCTTCTGTTAGCATTCAGTTTAAACATAGAAAGTCTTTCAAACACTTTTTCCAAATCTGATAAATGTTCATCAAAAGTTTCTGATAATATAATGATATCGTCTGATAATCGTCAAGGAATGACTAGTATTCTGATAATCGTCAAGGAATGACTAGTATTCTGATAATCGTCAAGGAATGACTAGTATTCTGATAATCGTCAAGGAATGACAATGCAAAAACATCTTTGAGACCAGATCTAAATTTATCAATGAGACGTTGAAAAGTTGCGGGTGCATTTCGCAAACCAAAAGGCATACGTAAAAATTTAAAAGTTCCAAATGAACAGATAAAGGCAGTTTTTTTCTTGATCTGATTCATGAACTTTGACCTGATAGTAACCGGCTCTTAAGTCTATCGTAGACATGTATTTTGTCGACTTGGCTTCAGTCAATAAATCATCCATTCTAGGTAGTGGATAGTTATCCGGAATAGTTGTTGAGTTTAACTTGCGGTAATCAACACACAGTCAGATGGTACCGTTCGGTTTAGGTACTAATACCACAGGACTCGCATAAGGAGATTTACACTCCTCAATTATTCCTTCTGTTAGTAAGGAATCTAATTCTTTCTTTGCAGGTGTCATTCTATATGGCGGTTCAACAACAGGTAGGCTATTCCCAGTCTGGATTCTATGTTCAATAAAAGGAGTAGGTTCTCCCCCTGGCTTGAAGCTTCTTTCATATTTTTTCAGCAATGAATTTAACTTTTGACGTTGTTCTCTTGTCAAGTGTTTTCCTTCATCATCCCTCAATTTCACGAAATCAGAGGTTTCTGAAATTTCAGCAGACATATCAGAAGAAGTTAATTTCTGCGACATTATTGCTTTTGCAGTACTTACGGTTTTGGATGGTTCACGATAAAATGAGTAATGCCTGTGTGGATATTTACTAAAATACCAAGTGCCATTCTGGATGTTTAGCACAATACCAGTAGCCTGAAGAAAGTCAGTACCAAGCAACGTTCTATTGCCTTTAGCGTTTGGTAACGCAATAAATTTCATACGAACTCTCTTTCCTTCTACATTAAGATTTACGACTGTTGTCAAAGCTGAGACACTTCTATCTTTTCCATCGGCTAGTACCATTGTAATATTCTTCTCTTGAAATTTGAAACCTTTCTCTTTCAATAAAGTATAAAATCTCTCTCCTGCAATGGAATTTGACGCACCTTTGTTTGCACAAAAAGCTGCTTTTTCGCCACAAACAGTTAAAAAAATTGAACTGGACAATGATTCTGAAGCTTGCGACTTATACAAGTTTACAACATTAACAATTGTTTTAGCCTCTTCTTTTAATTTGTTGCACTTTGGACACTGAGACTGAATAAAACCAGGATTACCACATCCATAGCAATGAACAGAAAATCTTCTTTCTGGTTTGTCTTTAATAAATTTTAGACTTTCAAAGTTGGAAACTTTGAATTGGTTATTTTCCCTAGAGTTAGGAGGTTTGTACTTTCTTTCTGAAGCAGATTTAACATGGTCTTTGAAATTTGGGTTCTTTGCAAAGTCAGGTGAATTTTTCTTCATTCCCAGTCTTAAATTTTCATAACTGTCAAGTTTTTCTCCAAGTTCTAACGGATCATTCAGCTCTGACCATTGATCAATAAAATGTTCTCTAACCTCTAGAGGTGTTCTTTTCTTTACCTGATCAGCAATGATTAAGTCTGGTTATTTTTCAAAAGTGATGATATTCAAATTTTTTACCCATCCTTCGAAATACTATTGAATTTCTGAATTTCAAAATAGAAGTCTTTCCATGTTACTTCTGCACTTTTTTTATGTTGCGAGAACATCTGCCGAAACCTATCTGATGTAAGTCTATAACGCTTCAAAAGCATCTCTTTCACTTTTGAGTAATGTTTAATATTTTCTTCATTTTCTCTAGCAATTAATTGATTTATTTCGGCTGGCAATGAGCCTATCAAGTATGGCATCCAATTTATTTCAGGTATATTCACCAATTTTAATTGACGTTCAAATACTGTCAGGTAAAGACCTATTTCATCTTTAATAGGATTAAATTTTGGAAGAATTCGATTCAGGTCCCAACTTGTTTTCTCTGTATCAGTTGCTGGAACAGTGGCAGTGGAAAGGGATACATTCTGAGCTTCCACTTGAAGTTTTAAATGTTGCAATTCATACGCTCTTCCTTCTTTTTCTCTGGCTATTTTTTCTTCCTTAGCAGCTTCTTGCTGGGCAACTCTTTCGAATTCAGCTTGTTTTTCTTTTTCAAGCCGTTCCTCTATTATATTAGTAAGCATATTTTTCTAATTCTTCTTCATAATCCTTTGATTTTATTATAATATCTTTCAGATGAATTACTTTTAGACTTCATCTATCTCCAATCCCATTTCTATAGCGTGGTTTCTCAAATCCTCCTTTTTCCCTTTTCCAAGAAATGACATTTTTTTTTCAACTGATTTAAAATATTGTTTAATTTTTTTTAATAGGCGGTTCCTTATTTTAGTTAAAACAAAGTTTAAACACTATCAATCTAAATATGTAAAGAGAAGTATGTTACAATCAGTCTTAAGTATTATGCGAAAATATAACCCATTTATATTAAATATAAATGAACTTAAATCTATTATTATTTATTCAAACATTTATTGCACATAAAAATTGACTCTTTAATTATTGTAAATAAACATTAAATATTCATATCATATTCACCATCATAATATAATTAAACCAATTTTATTACATTAATCTCACTAAATTTATAAGAAATTACTCTTATTATATACTTGAAATTAAACAAAACAAAACTAAAACAAAACACTTCAAAATTTTACCATGTATCTTTTAAGTTCGTTTCAGTCAATTCTTTATACTTTCGTTTTAGAATTACCAAATCAACAAATGTATCTTTGTTTATAAAGTGTATCAATACTTCATTACCAACATGAAATATTGCAAAATATATTAATTAAGATAACTGTTAGTCATATGCATTCAAAGAATATTTTATGTATAAATAACAACAAAGGTTTTATTGACTTTTATTTCTTTAAAGTTTTCAGTTTTTTTAAACATCAATTCTTATTCCTTTTACCAAAATATTAATAATTATTTTGTTATCTTAATATATCCCTTAAATATACATGGAAAAACAAAACATTTTATTTCTTTATTCAATGAAACCAATAACTAAATTAATAAAACTCAAAGATTCTAAGCAGAAAGTGAATGACGAAAAATGAAAAATAAGCATTAATATACACTAAACTCATATCACTCATAAATATTCAAATGTTAGACAATGAGGCGCCTATATGAAAGACAAAGCAACGGGCGTTTGTGATGCCTCGTTTCCTGTTTTAAATCAAAACAAAAGTATCGTATCATGAAAAATACACTGTCATCAAACAATTAATTTTATAACTCAATTTCGAAACATTATCACATTGTAAAGGAGATATTTTCAATTATAAATTCAGAATTAACAATTTTACTTATTATTCATTAAGTTCTTTACATAATACCCATACAACAATACTTCAAATATAATAATAAAATAAATGTTTCCTTTAATTAAATATTAATACCAAATATTACGCATTTAATAAAAATATGAAATATATCTATCAAATCAAACAAATAACTATCGCAAGATTGTTGTTCTAAATCGCAAAAACATAAAATAATATCACTTATATCAGACACAACTTGCGTTACTTATAAAGAAACTTATTATACTGTTTTATATTCTTTCTCTCTCACACACAAGAGCCTAAACATTAACACTCATCAATTACGGTTGTAATTCTTTAGAGTAAATTATGAGAAATTAAAATATATAAAAACAGCAACTTATCTGAAATTTTCAAATCTCCAGACGATTTCGACGGGATCTACAATTGATATTAACAATTTTGGATGATGAAACCAACTATCTCGGATGACATTATATTTCCAAGAAACTATAAAACACAAAACATCAGGAGGTATCCTGTAAAAATTTTTGAGTTCCCCTCCAACAACAAAATTTACTTCTGGGTAGAATTTTTTTTATTTTTTTTTTCAATTCCGAAAAGAAACTCGAACTCGGGCCCCACATTGGGCGCCATTATTTTATTGTAACATTTATCTGGTTGAATAGGAAAAGAAATGAATTCCTTAAATAGCTCAAAAGTAATTTATTACCATTTAATATACAACTTGAGCACAACACAGATCTATATACTACAAATAAAACAAAATGAAATCTAAACATAAAAGGAAAAGGGTTAACATAAGAGTCATATTAATATATGTCTCATTCTTATGGGTGCTGGAGAGGGACTGACTTCCTTGTTGATGACGTCATGGGTGTTGCTGAGATAGGGGCGGTATATTTCTAACTAAGTGTATAGAAGCCTAGTTAGATATAGAAGCTGTAATTACAAATCATAAAAATTTATAACCATAAAAGTCTACTAATAAATTGTTCATTTTTCAGATTTTTAACTCATTATTTTGATTTAATATCTTTTAATCATGTGCCAGCATAATTTTGTACCCAAATTTAACATATAAACAAGCCAAATATACTATCGAAATATTTAAAAAGCCCATAAAATTAGAAACTTCTATTAAATTCTAAAAAAGTAATGCAGTTATTTACATAAGCTATAAATAAAAATAAATAGAATGTAATAATAAAATTTTCCAAAAAAATATGGCTCGCTTTTAAATCTAACATAAATAAAGAAGTACAATAATTATGCATCATTACGCTTTTTAATCACATAATTCTATAACTAAAATTTTTGCAATGTGGCTTTTTCAATGATTTTCTATACTCTGATCCAACTATATAGTATAAACTTGAATCTAAGTTTTAATATGTAAACAATCTGCCTATTAATTGAATTCATGAATTTAAATTAATGTAATGTAAATAAATTTAATTACAGATATTTATAGACTTGAATCAAGTGATGAAATATTTATTTCTAAAATTTATGTAAAACGTCTAAATAAATTTAATTTGCATAAATAATAACTTAGCAGGAATTTATAATATTTTATTTATAACACATTTTACTTTTTAATTTAGGAATTCTTCGTTTTCAATATTTTTTTCTTATTTATGTGATTTCCCATAAGCTATACAATAAAAGTTGCTCACTTAACTCAATTCAGCACCTCGAGGGGCCAAGACCTACAGTGCTCAAATCTGTTTTCTTGAGCGAGGGCTCTGGAGTGAGAAGCATGTGCTTCGCTTAGGTGGTCAGCCCGACTCAAAACCCAAAGATAAAAGGCTGACTTTACATGCCCAGCTTGAGGATCGAACCTCAGACTTGCGGCTCGGGAACGATATGCAATACCAATCCTCCACCAGGCTGAAATGACACCCTAAGTAATTAAAACATTTCATAGAAAATATGAAATCACGGCTTTTGGTTACTTATAATAATTAATTTTTTTATTGGAATAATATAACAGCAACAGAAAAACAAACAATCTGCAATTTAATTCACCACCCAATGAAAATTCTATTCTGCAATAGAAAATTTTGTTTTCCAATAGGAACAGTTATATATACTTTTAATATCTTCTGATGAATAATACGGCATTTTAATTTTTCTATTAGTTAAAAATTAATAATGTTCAAATGAGTATGATACATTTATATGTCAAACATGTAAATGTTTTGGATAAAAATTTTAAAAAAAGTATTTATACTGAAGAAAAGAATATGAATTTTCCTTGAACTAATATACATGTAATTAAAATTTTTTAAATGAGTTTTCCTGTTTATCATCAGTTTTTTTTTTTTCGTTTAAGATTTCTAAAAAGCCACAAACAACAAAAAACTAAAACTTCTTTTTTCCAGCTGCTTAAATAAAATACATCGCTTTTCCATAGTTGGCGTGGTAAATTCTTCAATATCCGACACACCAATTCGTGTTTTTCAGCTCCTTTAAAAAACACGATTTACACGGTTACACTCCACCACGTAGAAATATTCCTCTACTAACCTCCCCCGCCATCCTATCACTGTCTTTTGTTTCACGCCATCCTCTGAAAGATAAATGACAAGCGGGGAAAGAAGGATGCAGATATATCCATTCTTTCAGGAAGCCCACCTGTCCCCTTCAGCTAAGGATTGGGCCGCAGAGAAAGGGAAAAGCGAGCCGCTCCAACCCTTGAGAAATGCGGACGCGTAAACACGATTTGTCAATCCGATCTGCGCTTGGATTTGCCTTGGCTATATAATATCCCAACGTGGATATATAATCGGTGGGGCGGCCGAAGGGGTGGGTCGGAAGGAAAAGTGATATTAGTCGAGTAGGTGCCTTGTTGTTTATCAATTTGTTTCCGAACGCAGTGTGACACGAACATCTTATTCGGTGGGCAAAGGCGATATTTTCTGCTTGAGAGTTATATTGCTTAATATTGATCTAGATGAAAATTTGTTTTGGTTAAGACGGAAAGCTGAGTTTTCGCAGCTCATTTCTCTGTTTTTTCTCACCTGGAAACAATTTATTCGCTACTGACCTCAAGAAATATTGATACGACATTGAGGGAGCTTATTTAACGATCTCATATTGATGCTGCCTGAGTTTTTCAATTGAAAGTGACTTTAATAAAATTAAAATAATTTATGAATTTAATAAAATAATTATTTTACGTATTTATGGATAAGACGATGCATAAATATTTAAAAAATAATTTAATTGTTATAATACAGTTTTTATGAAAGTAACTGGCTCTATTTTTATAAGAAATTGCCTCTTAATTTTGGTCTGCATATAAATAGCGAGGTTGACACCTGAGCTGAATTATTTTTGCTTCCTCAACCCCATCATTGCTATGAAATCAAACTCTACGTAAATACGAGTATTAATGTGTGTGTCTCTGCATGGTAATTTCAGTTGTGCCTGGTTTTGAACGTGCAACGTCTTAGCTTTGAGACCAATGCAATTCCTTACCAAGATACAACAGCCTCAATATTTAAATATTTAATGACTATAAAATAATTTCACGATTTTGAGTGGAAAGGATTTGATGAAGACATTTTTTTTAATTTGCATAGAAGTTAATTTTAATCATAAGTGGGTGACAATATGGACTAACAGATTCAGAAAGATTCTTGATATCCCAATGCTTGATGATATTTACATCAAGTCGTTTATTGTGATCGGATCTTGAACTCCTCACTTGCTTTAGCTTCACATTACTTCAATAATACGAAAAATATAACGAAAAATTAATATGAGCAAATGTTTTATCAAAAGTAAGAGAATAGCTTTTGTTAAGACAAATCCTTTTAAACACGGGAATACATTTTTATCAAGTAACTTCTGATTTGATAATAAGCACGTTTTTTTTTATCTAGGATAAATCAAATCCGTCTTTTAATCTTTACATTTATACATGTATAAATGTTAATGTACGCATATGTCTGTAAGTTTAAAATGTAAGTGTTCTACTAGTAATTCATAATCCTTTCATTTTCCATCAATTTTATTAGTTTAATTTAACTTTATATTTTTATAAGACCATTGATCTTATATAATAGGAATGTAAAAGGCAATACTATTTTTATATTATGTTAAGTATATATTCTATAATAAAGTGCAAACTCTTGTGAGTTCATTTTTTTCTAATCCAGAATTTCTTATATATCTCTTATTTGTACTGATAACAGTAACTTAGCAGCCGAAAGTTGTTTTATTTTCTGTTTAAAACATGCTGGATATATATTCATGGATACAAGAGAATATTTTAATACTGGAAGTGAAAAAAAAACCAATAAAACTTTGAAATATCCACCCAATAAATGCCCAAGCCAAGAGATAAAACGCAATATCCGTTTTGCACTGTTTACTAGTACTAGCTGGAATTGGTTCTAATGGATGAGATAGTAACAATTACAGAACTAATTAGAAAATACCACAATAATTTTTTTAGTTTCATTTTATTTTTCATTTTATAAAAAACATAATAATTAAAGTTAAATTGAAAATATTAAAAAATATCATTATAACTTTTTGTAAAAATATTAAAAATCAAAAAATGATGTGTGATATTTCCAGAAGGATTATACTAATGATCGAAAAAGGAATATTTTAATCCTGAAAAAATAAACAGATTTATAAGACATTTTAGCAACGGTGCCACATTTAAAAAATTGATTTATATCACTTCATTGTCTAATCTTTTGTGTGAAATTATAATGTCGTGAAAAGTTTTTTTCTTATTATAATACCAAAAGAATAAAGAATGAAAGTTGTCTTGGAAATTAAAAAATTCATTAAAAAAACTTTCTTTTTTGGAAGATTCTAATTTTCTCCATTCATCGAAAGCAGCTTATTTAATAAAAGTTTTGCCTGTGATTCCTAAAGAAATTTGATGAATTATGCTAAAGATTTTTATTTTAAGCTTTTATGAAAATTGAAAACACACTTGCGATTTTTTTGTCAAAGGCTACTGTGTTAAATTACAGGAGAAATCAATGTTGCTCTTAAAAAGAGAATATATTTTAATCTATTAAATTTATACTTTATATATATTTATTTAAGTCAATTTCCATTTAGAATGAAATACTTTATTAATTTTATTGATTTGTTTGTAAAAACTCAATATTTCCACAATCTTTCATTCCTTTCAATATTAACTTTCACTATAGCATATTTTATTATCTGTGCCAACGAAATAATCATTACATTATTTTCTATTGTATAGGAAATAATCTAAAATTTAAAAATTTGCAAAGTATTCTGATTAAAAAACAATAGATGCTATATAGTTTATATCTGATTAAAAAACTATATAGGCTAGCTTTAATTTTGTGAGATTTTAAAAGTTAGGCTTTGTTTTAAAGCCTTCCAAATATGGTAATAATAATAAAATAAATTAATCAATTTTCTGTCAACTATTTTTGTATTGACTATTTCACTGAAATACATGACCTTTTAGCTGAAGCAGAATTCTTGCCTTGTGACGCATTAATACGAACTACTACCTATAAAAAGCCTTCATAAAAGAGAATTAGAATGTGTGCTATCTAATACTTCAGTTGAACTTTGGTACTTTATTTCCAAAGGAAGTTGTCCTATCTCATGTCAAGTAACTGAAGTTTTTAACATTCCATAGCGGTAGTTGGAAGCTATTGCAAGTCTTTTTTAAGACCTCTTTTAACTGCTTTCATGATGTAATTTTCATCTTAGTGTGTGCCATATAAGGAAAGAAACACTATTAAAACTTATAAACACCTATCCTGACGATGAGCTAACAGAAATGAAAAGTCACCCATGTGTTTGTCAACAGATTTCGGGATTAAATTAATTGAATCAAAAATGGTTGGAAAATAGCATTCCAAAATCTATGGCCTACTATATATACGATCAGGAGGAGACCAATTGGAATTTATGATATGTACACAAATTATGTATTAACTTTTAGAAGCAAATTAAAGCCATGATAACTAAGATGCTTAATGCATTAAGTTTCACTAAGGTATATGTCTTAAAATTTATTAAAAAATTGTTACCATCATCAATAATTTCAATTTTGAAATATCAGAGATTTATTTGTTTCAAACAGAATGTCATGACATTTATTTTTTCCAGACATTTGTCATGACATGTATTTTCACTCAATCTGTCATGACATTCATTTTGATCCATTATCACAGGAACTTTATTTGAATTATTGTTGCTGTATATATCGATCATGATGTACAACGTATATTAAAAAATATCAAAACAAAGAGAGCTACCATGATTTTTTTTATATTTGATCAGTCAAATGTTATTATGACACACAATTGTTATTTAATGTAATTCAATGTAGTTTTACAATGGAATAATTTTATGAATTTCCTATGTGATGGCAATGCATATCATCACGTAGGAAATACGTATTTTTGGAAAAAAGAAATTATCATTATTGATATTTTAAATTAAAAATAAAATTTTATTAAAAAAGGAAAAAATCAACGGCCAAAATTTGTGATAAAAATAAATAGAAAATATAAGTATATTTAAAGACTATACACAGCTAAATTTTTAAAACTTAGTTTTAAAGAATGTTAAAACTATAATGATAACCATATGAGCTGTATTTCTAAAAATATTAAATTTTAATAATAATTATTGATTATTTTAAATTGAAAAACTATTATACATAATCACTTATATGACTAAAATATCTACGAGAATTGGTATTGCACAAATCAGCTGAAGTGATGGAAAGTTGTGTAGCCCCATGAATGAACTATGTGTTATGTGAGCCTAGCTCTTACTACTGCAACCAAATGCATATGATAGCCTGGTTGGTTATGGTGTCGTTCTCATTATTGAAAAATAATGAGCTCGAATCCCAACTTGACCGAACATTTGTCATGTCTCTGAAGATGGATGAAAAACGTTAAACAGCTCGTGGCAGCAATGTCCTTCAAGTCATATAATAGCTGTGGGGGTAGCAGGTCAAGTATTAAGAAATCTTCTTGGTCCCTGCTTCTAAATAACGAAGACCTCACAAGTCACCTATTTAGTGGAGCTCAAAACTGGGATTTGTATAGGGAAGTATTTCGGTACAACAACAACTGCAAGAACTTCCTTTAACTTTTAGGTTGGCTAAGATAATCTGTGTGTATACACTCAGTAATGGTATAAACAAAATTTGAAACTAAAGCTTTATGGGCAGTTAGCTAACATTGCCCATGTAAAACGGGCAGCAAACTCACAAAAAAACTTATAATATCTTTTAACATCCACATATTATGGTTTTCAGTATTATGTGCTTATACTCTTGTTTCATCATTTAAAGCTAGAAATCTCCAGACCTCAAATCTAAATAAACGTGCAAGAAGGAAAAATCGAATGTTTTTCCTGCTTTTCAATTGTAGCTGTGATATAAACTGAAATATTCTTCTCCGTAGAATATAGCTTATTATTAGGTGAAAATGAAGATAACTGTCTTTAATTAAGGTATTGGTATACAAGGTTTTCTTTTATCTATCAATTAGTACAAGTCACAATTTTTTCAGGGATAAATAACTATGGGAATATACATTTGAATAATGAATATCTGTAGAATTAAATATTTTAATCATCAAATCTTTACATAGAATTGACATATATTACATATAGTTCAAATATTTACTACTATAAAAGACAAGGAGCAAAGTCTCAATGCATATTAGACTGGAAGAAAGAAATTTACTATTTTTATGGTGGATGGTTATTGTAGTTGATATCTCGTGATACATCGGTTAAGCAATTTCAGATTTATTATTTTTAGAAAGGTGATGTTTCATCCTAAAAAAACAATTTTCTGTTTTGTCTATTCAATCATGAGTTGTAAAGTTGTAAAGTGTTAAAAATGGAAGTCAGAAAAGGAAAAATTCCGTACATTTTACCTTTTTTTTTTTTTTAGTAAAGGCGAAAAGGCAAATCAAAAGGCTGAAACTGTGAGTGGCGTTTATGGTCTCGATACTGTAACATACAATCATGTAAAATTTCGGTTTAGTCTATTCAGTTTAAATGTATTTATGTTAAAAGTGCTCCTCACACAAGTAGTCCCCTCAACAAAATTTTGGATAAAATCACTGAAATAGTCGATGTTGATCAGTCACAACTTCACATGGGAGCTAAAACTCGAGCATAAAACAATTTTAAACTGTATGAACAATGTGAATCCGATCAATATTAAATGAAGTCCTGAAGTCCAAGTAAAAATAATGTATTTCCCATACTAAATCCTTTAAAATATTTAAATTCACACTTAAAGTTACTGTTAGTATTCACATTTAATTAAAGTATTCATGTAATCATTAGAATTATAAATGAAATAATAAAAGCATTAAAATTAATATAAGGATGTTACAATAAAATTTTTATCCTTGATACAATGAAACGAATTTGGAAAAACAAATAAAATTTAAGTAATTTCAAAAATATTACATTTATCGAAAAAGAATAATTGAGATACATCTGCAGCTTTCGCAAGACATTTTGTCAGCGAAGTCAAATTAAAAAAAATAATTTTTATATCACGTTATTCTCTAAGCTTTTGTGCAAAATCATAATAGCACGAAAAATGTATTTTTATCATGGTATTGGAAGAATAAAGAATGAAAATTATATCTTGTAAATTTAAAAAGAAACTAATTTCCGGAAGAGCCTAATTTTCTCCATTCATTGAAAGAGACTTATTTAATCAATATTTAGCTCCGGAATAAAATACAATTTCGATGAATCATGGGCAGATTTTTATTCTAAAATTATAAAAAGTGAAAACACATTTTTGATATTTGTTAAGGTGTTTTCCTTTTTCCAAAATCGATCTCGTTGTATTGAATCATATCCAAAATTTATGAGGTTTTTATGAGGGAAAACGCACTCTCATTTTTTTTAACTAATAATTTAAATTTGGCCTTTAAGCTTACAAAATTTTATTTATGATCAAAACTAAAATTCTATATGGTGTAACTTTATATTTTACTATTGAGAAAAGATCATTTTTATAATTTTTTACTCTTGCAAAAGTGCTCTTTACAATGCATTACAGCAAAGAAATTTTTACAAATTTTTTTTCGACATAGAGAACAATAATTTATACTTTTCTTTAAATATAGCAAATGATTCCTATCAAAAACAAAATAAAAATTTAGGTAAAAGAGTAGAAGTATTTTGTTTTATGATAGCAGCTATACTCTCATTTTTAGTATAGGTGCTATCACCTATACTAATAAAGAGTATACTTTCTCTAAAGAGTTTTTAATTTAAGTATCTTTTTTTTTTGTTCCTAATGGTATATTATAAGTTTCTACGGCAAAAAATAAGTATAAAGATGAAAGAACTCAAAATACAACAACCGAAAATAGCTGCAACAGAGTCCATTAATCTAACGTGTCTCTTACTTCTCAATAATACTTGGAGACATAATGTCAGTTGTAGATCTTTTAGCCACTATAAAGTGTTATCAGATGCTCCATGAAGGGGTAGATCTACTGCGCACTCAATCAATTTTGTAAGCAGATATTTGGTAATTTGAATTATTTCATAGTTAATTTTTGAAACTATTATTAAACTTATGTACTTATTATATTGTAAGCCATGATTTGATATCGTTTACAATTAATAGAATTTTTTTAATTCCAAACGATGTTTAATGACGAGATATTGAACTATAATGGTGGATCAAAATTATTATTATAATCTATAAATATTGAATGTTGGTCATAAATTAACGTGCATATACTTTTGACTTTTAGGTAATCCTTAAAGTGGAAAAGTAAGGAACATCTCCCACGGTTCAACAGCAATTTGAAGTACAACCGAGGCGTTCTTTTGAGAAATTTATTTCAGTTATGTTTATTTGTTTGCTCAAATCAGATATATAGATTTGGTTGCTCAAATCGAGAATAAAAACATAAAATTATGAAAAAGGAAGCAATGATATTTTATTTTAATTAGGAAGTTTAAATATGAATGAAATAAGAAAGAATGAAATTCAATAAAAATATTATTAACAAAATATAACTTTATTAACAATACAATGCCAATTTAAAAAACAAAAAGTAGTGTAAAATTATTAATGCTCTGATAAAAATACACATGTTTTCTTTATAAATATTAAGGAAAAAATCCTAAAGATTTAGGTGCTAATCTAAAATGGAGAAAAAACATTCACAATCAATTCAGAAATTAGAAGAATTTTCATTACTCTATAATGTACAAATCAGCAATGTTACAAATCCCCGGTATTAATGTAAAATAACATTTATTTCAAACAACTGGTGGTTCACAAATATCTTGGATAAAACGTTATTTAAGATGGGTTAAAAATATTTATGTACGCATTTGTTGCAAACGGTTTAGGAGGAAAAAGAAATGAAATTGTTTAAGGAGTTTGTAATTTGACTTCATGGAATAAACAAATTGCAGAAAGCTGTGGTAAAAATTTTAAATATTAATCTGTTGTTAATATTTTCTTCTTCTAATAACCACTGGGATGTATTCACACTAACTAGATTTTAGCAAAGTAAATTTAAAAACTTTTAAGTTTTAACTCGGGCAGATGTGTGTCCAGAAAGTTTAGACCCAACTCACATTTTCTGTAGTTCAACAGCTGTTGAGATTGCTCCCTCTCTGTTTGTCATTGAAGAAAAATTCACAGAAGCTTACCTTGGTATATAAAACTTAAATCAAAACATATAGTTTTACACAGAAATATTTGTTTATGGAGTAGTAGATATAGACGCGTTTGAAATTATATAAGCAAGACAATATTAGAAAATCCGAAATAAATAGAAAATTTTCATAATAATAATAAATAAATAAATTTTCATACACTTAAAGTATCCGTCAATTTTTTTCTTAAGAATTAATTTTCATTTATCTTATTTTAGATAAATTATTGCGTAAAACATAAAATGTTAATTATATTTAGCATACTTTTTGCGAAATTGATTATTTTCTGATAAATTTTAATGAAAGTTTAACAAAACGGATATTTTTCTAACAACATTCTTAACACAATTGCAATATAAGGTTTACGTGACAGTGTTCTTTAAAATTATGCAAATTCTAAGAAAAACATTTAACGATAAAAAGTTTAAAAAAAAACATATAATATTAGTATATAAAGAAATTTTACTGGATATTCCCTTAAAAAATAGCTGTAAATGAAAAGGTATATATATTTAAAATTTTGCTTCATTTTATTGGTAATAGCGCTTAAAACATGCAGGCAGTTTCTTACAATTATATTTATTATTACTTGAGGTATGGTGTTAGGGGCTTAGAGATTTTGTGAAAATCTCTCTCTCACCTTTAAAGTGAAAATTTCTTTTTGTGATAGAGAAGATGTTGCCCATCTTTCCAAATATGTAACCCAAATAATAGCTTTATACCAACGTTCATCAATCAGTACATTATTGAAAAACATAAATTAAAAATATTATAATGTAAAATACAATATCTCTTAACCACTTCAGGTGTAAGAAATGCAATTTCTTGTTTCGTTCTTTTTTTTTTTTAATTAATATTTTAAATTCCTTTAATTCAGTTTCCATTTGATATACAATAAAAAAAAAACTGTTTTGGTAATTGAAAGGTTCTGAGTGCACAAGATTGATAAATTAAAAAAAAAAAAATTACACATGTAGTAGAAAATCAACTTTTTACGTAGGCGAATACTCTCTTATAGAAATCCTCTGTTAAGTTAGAAAGGTTACCGTAGATTGATTCAACAATCAATAGATGTTGTCTGAAAAAACTCGTATAAAAAATTCGCAATAAACAGAGCATAATTTCATGTATTTTACTTTTCTTATAAGTAAAATACATGAAATTATTTATATTTTTGTAATTTATTTCATGGAAGATATTTATTTTTACATTTAATTTAATACTTATTGATTCTGAAAATGTATCGAAATAAATGTTTTTATTAAATATAATGAAACATTTCATGAACGACTCGGTCGGTAAACAACACAATTTTATCAAAAACAAAAGCTGAGAATTTCGGAAACTATTGATGTCCATTAAAGTATTAAACAACTTTTATTTAATCTAATAAACGTAAAGAAATGTCTTTTAAAAATATAATAGCTAATTACTTTAAAAGAAAAGAATTAAAATGTTATGAAATACATATAGTTTTATAAATTTACATTTCATTCGTATACTTACTTATAATACAAGAATGCATTTAGTATATAGACTATTACCACAGCATTTTAATTATAAATATAGTAATTTAAACGAAATATCATTCTACAAAACATATTTAAAAGGGCTGTGAAATATCCAACAAATGAATTTATTTTTGGTATTATTTTGAAAAAGATAGAGATAAAAGTTTAAGAGTATATATTATTAAAGTTATTAAAAATCATTCTCCAAAAACTGAATAACAGCTAATAAATAAAGAATCCATTTGTTCTAAAATTTACGTGAGATATATTTTTCCTTAACTATTTGTATTCTATTTTATCAAAGAGTTTGTTGTTTAATTTTACTGCGATGGAAACTGAAGGGTTTTTATTTTGTCATTAATTAATCGGTTAATAGATTCAATTTTTTATGTGCTTTCATTTTGTATCTTACCAAAGTTGTGCATAAAAATCAGATTATATTTTCAAAGTGAGGCTATGAAGATACTAACAAGCATAACTAAGCTATTTTTAAACATTATTAAAAATCATATTTATTCCGAAGGATGCTTCTAAGTAGCAAGAATTAAAATTGGTAGAAAATTTAAGTCTGAAACTCTTTCCAGAATTGAAATGATGGCATGTAGCTCTGAAGAGCATTTTAATGACTGGTCATGCATCCAACAAATTCAAGTTATTTACAAATAAAGTGCACAAACTGAATGAATGTGACCAATAAAATCTGAATAGCCTTTATATATATCGAAGGAACAATGAACGGCACCACTTTCAAGTGTCTTGGCTTTTGTCATTAAACAGTTATATTTTCCTTTATGCTTCATAAATTAATTTTATACTCACTAGTAGATCTTCATAAATTCTATGAATTGTTAAAAATATAAGTCTGTACCTACAATAATTAAATAATTATCAAAGCAAAACTATCGTAATTAATAAATTATTTTAGCTTTGCCACTACATAAGCATTCCTTTCACAAAATCAGGAATAAGAAGTATTATTTATATTTTTGACAAGAGTGATTTATGTTAAAATGCATTTGCCAAATTTCAGTTGTTATTTTATATACTTTAGTATCTCATCTGAAAAAAATTATTTCGCACTTTCCTCCACCATTAATATTGTTAATTTATAATAATCAATGTATTTTGAAATTTTGTTTTAAAATCAAATGTCATGTAATTTTTTCATTTTCTTCAAATAATTAGGAATCGCTAGTCAATAAAATTCTCAGATAAATGACCAAAATCTCTTTTGTTAAATTAATGTAATTTTCTACCTAACCTAGGATTTTTTTTTTCTCATTTTAAAATTAATCAGTAGTGTAAAAGTTATAACTCTTTTTCCTATTAAAATACATACTATACTTTACAAAAATAAACATTTGCCAGTTATTAAGTTTTTTTTTAAGTACAGTATATAGATGCTCAATTTGTATTTTACCGCAAAAACTTACCTGTCTGGTTATAAAATAATTATTATATAGACCGAAAAGAGTTCATTTCCTATAATTACTTAAATATTTTTAGAACTTGTTTGCTTAGGTCAATTTCTAAATATAAACTGAACGTGTTTTCTTTTTAATTTACAATCACTAATTTAATGAGTTTTCTTTCTTGAAGTTATAATAGTTTGTATTTTTTTAAATTGTGTATTGATTGGAAAAATATTTTTCCTTGCATCTTAATTACTTAATTTTTAATAGCATTAAATTGTATTCCTAGTGTCAATCTAAATGCTTCTTCTATTCCTTTTTCATTGTTCGACGTTACTGTTTCAGTTCTTGTTTGAAATCCCAAGCTCAATAACCAGTTTTTGCATATGGTCTCCCTGATTTAGGGTATTTAACTTTTTAGGCAATTAATGTATTTGGCTTAGTTGTATTATTTAATAAGTCACGTAACTTCTCTCCAAATAATTAGAATTTCAAGCGGTTCCTTGTTTTGTTTTTATTTAATTTTTCAAAATTTTATCTGGATTTTTAAACTATTCTTTCACACATAGGCTTTAGTTCAATTCTTGTCTCTTATTTTCAGTGTTAAAATTCAAATAAGGTTTAAGTAAGCTATTTAATTTAAATTATTATTTTGACTTCCATAGTCAAATTAATCTTTGTTAGTTTTAATATAAATGAAATTTAATGCTTCATTTTTCAATGCTTACATAAAATATTTTCTCACTACTCCTTTTCGTTGAATTATTCATTTGAGTACCTATTATCAACAAACAATCAAGTCAAATCTCAACTGTTTGTCCTGCAAAAAGTATGGATACTACTAATTAAATAGTACTGATCACCTGTAACTCAATATAAGAGATTAGTACTCATCTGCTGCACCCACGAACTTATAAAAAAAAGATTTTTACGCATTTGCGTATCAATTAAGAGATCCTATCTGACATCATAATATTAATTTGGATTAAGTAAACTCTTGCTTCAATAGTGATATTACAGAACTTTGAGAAAAAATAATTGAAAATGTCACTGACATAACGAAACAAATTGATTTTGATATGGACGAGGTTAAAAGTGACATCTACTGAAAAATATCTATTATCAAAATAATTACCGATATAATCACGAAAGAAAGGAAGTTAATAAAATTAAAGAACACCTTAAGATAATCCTCACAAAAATAATTAAGACTAAACTTGATTTGATCAAAAGAGGTAAACACACAGAAAATTTAATGTCGCCATAAAATCACGGTAATCAACTCGAAAATGTATATAACACACTAGACTCAAATAAAAAAGTCAAGTAAAAAATTTAATTGAGAAAGAATATGTAAATGACACCAATAAAAAATGTTTGCACTTTGAAAGTACTACGAAAATGTTGAAAGGGAAAAACAAAAAATAATCGTCGTTCTATCTGATCAAAAGTAAGTCACTCAAAATTAGAAATTCTCATGAGAAAAAAGCCCTGTAGAATCAAGTCAAAAATGATTGTTTGGTGAAAAATAGCAATAAAAATTTGTTTCCTCAATGCTCAAGTCAAAAAATTACAAAGCAACTGATGCAATCGAATCACAAACTAGAAAATCCAAAAAGACCAACAAACAAACATACTCTTCTTAATATTCCAGTAAAACTCATAAAAAATATATGCAAACTCATCGAGAATAAAATATTTTGAAACTAGACAATAAAACTATAGTAAGAGAAATAAGAACATGCATTTTGAAGAATTCCGTCACATTGTAGATGAGGCTTATAGTAAAGGCGCTCACTCGTTTTCCCATAATCTTTTAGTCTCAATTACAACTATAAAATAAATTTCTAATACTAATAGTTTAAACTTCTGGAAGTTGATCAGAAACTTGTCACAAGAGTATTTTTTCGGATTAAGAAGAGTAGTAGCTAGTCGGTACACTTCTATTCCTAGGTACTACAATTGTCAAGAATTTGGTTACATATGTAAACATTGTAAATCTAAGCGATATTAAGAAAAATGTAGTGAAGCGCATCCTACAGAAAAAACAAACCAAAGATGTTTTTCATTATTTTCAAATATGCATAGAAGATAGGGGGTAAAATAGACGTTTCAATGTATTTAGTAACAAAAAACATTTTACATTTCAAATAAAATATTCTATCAAACCAATAAACAATGAATTTAGGAATAGTACCGACGCAGATATACTTGATAAAATAACAAGAAAATGTTTAACAATTCGTGTTTCTGTCGAACAGCATTTTATCAAACAAAATCCAAACAAGACATATTTTGTAGCAGAAATCTTTATTACAGACAATGAAAATAAACCCATGCACGTAGAAGGAGAATGAAAAGTACTTCAGAAAAAATAGAATGTACCAGTCTATAGATAGAATACAAAATATATAAACTTTTTACAAGAAATAAATTATGAAGACAAAACTATCCAGCTGGGCTGGAGGAAATATTTGCAAAAATAACAATATCGATTTTGTACATGCTTAAAAATTGCAAATGATGAATTTTTTAAGCCTATCAAATATCAACAATTGTAAAATACTCCAAATAATTTGTACTCAACTGACAAAATTCATCAAGAACTTCTTACTCACTTCCAAACAGATATAATCCAGGATGATTTGCCTCTCTATGCCAATCTTATAATCCTTCTATTAGGTCTCACTAACGATCCGAATCCAATTTTAACCCTAACAGAGTTTTAAATTCACCATAAATAACTTCAGTAACTCGAAGTGCTTGTCCGAAATTCCTTCTTTACTACTTAAACACCTGCTTAAAATTGTACTAGTTCCCAAACATTTCAATTTCAAAGAAACAAATTTAAACTTTGCTTTTTGAAGCAAGTAATATTCTTTCTAAAATAATAACAATGATCTGCAAAAGAGTCAGCCACGATGGATTTGCAAAAATCAAAATCATCAAATTCAGTCTCCACATAAAACAATCTTCTTCAGTTACAAATAACGAACAATTTCAAAATTACGTTACTATAATTATATCTAATAGAACTGTTATTTTCTGATTTTCTTAATCGTATTTCGTACAACTGCTATATTCTGGATTCTATTTAATGCTACAGTGGCACATATTATTATGGATAACATGCATTTAAATTGTAAATATCATTTTATATAGTTTTATATCATTTGCTTGTCTAAGCATTAAAACTTTAAATACAACTTTTTTCAAAACACATAATTTTAATTGTATATTTATGAGACGTGAAATTTATACGAAAGGAAGAAGGTGCTGTGATATGCAAATGATTAGCTTTTCAGCGCATTCAGACAAAGCAGGCGCCAGTAGTGACACCTACATTGTGTTCAAATGAGGAAATTGTTCAGCCGGTTCCTCATACACAAATTGCATTTGAACATTGTTGTCTGGTGAAAAGTTGTTGTGATGCATCGTGTAAGAAAGAGAAATGCGTACCAGCACGTATCTGACTTTGATAAAGGTCGAATTGTAGCTTACGGGGATTAAGGTTTATCTTATCCAAGTATTGCTGCTCGCGTCGGTCGAGATCCAATGACTGTTAGCAGAATATGGAATCGATGGGTTCAGGACGGTAATACGGAAAGCCATGCGGGATATCAACGGCCACCTAGCACTAGCAGCCGAGAAGACAGGCATATTATCCACATGGCCGTAATGGATCGTGCAACCACGTCACGAGACGTGAGTCAAGAAAGGGGGTCGTTTGGAAGACAACAAATGTCTGCACGAACGGTTCGACGACGTATGCAGCAGCATGGACTCTCAGCTCGGAGACCATGGGTGCGGCTTCCCTTAACGATGCGTCATAGACAAGAGCGCGTTCAATGGTGTGATCAACGACGAACCTGGTCGCACGAATGGCGTATTTGGTGGCATCGTGGTGAACGCACACTGGCAGCGTGCATTCGTCATCGTCATACTGGCCCATCATCTGGCTTGATGGTAAGGTGTGCCATTGGATACACGTCTCGGTCACCTCTTGTTCGCATTGACGGTGCTTTGAACAGTGCACGTTACGTTTCTGGTGTGTTACGACCCGTGGCTCTACCCTTTATTCGAGCCCTGCGAAACCCTACGTTTCAGCAGGATAATGCCCGACCGCATGTTGCCGGTATTGTACGGACCTTCCTTGATACGGAACATGTTCGGCTGTTGCCCTGGCCAGCACGTTCTCCAGATCTTTCACCAATAGAAAACGCCTGGTCAATGGTTGCCGAGCGACAGGCTCGTCACCAAAAGCCAGCCACTACGGTTGATGAACTGTGGCATCGTGTTGAAGCTGCATGGGTACATGCAATCCAATCTCTGTTTGACTCAATGCCCAGGTGTATAACTACTGTTATTACTGCCAGAGGTTATTGTTCTGGGTACTGATTTCTCAGGATCTATCCAGTCAATTTTTTTGAAAATTTAATAACTTGTTATTTCTAGAATAATATATTTGTCCAATAAATATCATTTTGTTATCTGCATTTCTTCCTGGTGTAGCAATTTTAATGGCCAGTAGTGTAGTTCAAGCTCTTGTACTCAATGAATAGATATATGAGAATACTCTTTAATAAATAATTATGAGTGGTGGAGGGGCATCAACCTGA
>JAPDSC010141093.1:26401-36709 GCA_026290005.1 Latrodectus geometricus
TACATATATATATATATATATATATATATATAAGTATGGTTATTCTTGTCACAGTTAAATATATTTCGATTAACCTTTATGTAGATGTCACAGTCTTCATTTGCTTTGATTAATTGGTGTTACTCTATCAGAAAGGCTTTTCTTACCAGCACCAAGTTTCAAAGAAAACATGAAATGGACGAAAGAACAGAAAAACTGGGAAAAAGCATTCTCAACTTTGTAATTTTATCAAGTAATTAATCTTGCCTTTAGTAACTCTTTCAATTTAATTATATTAAAGACTTTGAAATTAAATACAATACAGCAAAATAAATTATTTGAGAAACTCTTTGAAATGGATTTAGAATTTGTCAAAAATATCAGAGTTTCTATTATGAAGAGATTCATGATTGTTTCATGAATGCCCTCATAATGGGAACTGTTATCTTATTTCAATGCATTCATTAGTTTTGAAATCTTTATTTCATAACTTGCTTGTGTTTTTACTTCAATTTTCTATAAAGATAAAGCTAAATTTACAATATGTAACAGCTTACTGACTTTAAAACAAAGAGATTTTTTGTTATAATAACAAATTATAAAAAAAAATAATTTAATAAATCAAAATAATTTCAATTAATAAATGTATTTAGTTGCTTAAAATCTGAAATAATTCATTCATTTGACATTATTATCTTTATCATAATTTATTAATCTTCTGTTTTTTAAAATTTTTCAGGTGTATTAAAAATTTTTTTATTGCAGAATAATTTTATATATAGCTATGAATTTACAATCTCATTAAAGTGTATAATTTATCGAACAATGTATAAGGATTTCTTTTTATAAATAAATGTATTTAATTTTTAACAAATATTATAAATAAACGTATGCGTTTTTAGCGCTTTTCCAAAATTATTTATAAGTTTAAATGAAAACACTTAAATTTAACTTGAAAGATTTTTGTATGCATGTCCATTTAAAATAAATACTGCAAAACTCACAAATTATGATATTTGACTGCATTTCCCGCCTTTAATTTAATTCATGTCTTTTAAATAAATATAAGCAATTATTTCCTAATTTGATTACCACTTTTTACATGATTGTGTACTAATATTGTAAAGTTAGCACTTATTTCACATAAGTTGCTTTCTACTGAAGAAGAAAATTTTAACTTTTATCTTAAATAAGTGTGTCTGTCACTTTTCTTAAAATAAAATTATTATTAAAAACATATTGCTGGCTAGAAGATATTGGTTTAAATAAAATGAAAATAGCAATTCAAAATTTAATATTAACTATAAATTCTAAATGCACATAAAAGTTTATGTACTTTTGTATTCAAGTTTATTCATTTACAAAAAATTATGAGCGATTATTCCTTAATCTAATTATTTTACATGAATGTGTTGTGAGACTATAAAGTTAATTTGAAGAAAGTTATCTATAGTTAAAAGTTAAATTTAAATAAAAAAATTAGCTTTTATGCTGTACATTCCTTAGAAAGAAATTATTTCCAGAGGATATTAATTTAAATAAAATGAAAATCGATTTAAAAATTTCATTTTATATTCATTGTATAATCATTGTATTTGATTGTACTAACTACATTCATAACTTCTGGTTTCTTGTTTAATTCCTTAATAAAAAGTTTTTTTCATGTTAATGTTATTCTTTTATGTTAAAGCATTGTGAGACAATAAAGATTATTTATTTTATTTGAATTATTTAAGTTTTAGCTAAAATAAAATCTTTATTACTTCTACAAGACATTTCATCAGAAACGAATTATTTTCTAGAGATATTAATTAAAATAAAATGAAAATGTATTTAAACATATTCCTTTATATAATATGAAATTCTGAATACGTATGCAGTTCTATCTCATATTATTACTTTCTACTTGCTTAATTCTCAAAAAAATGAATAATTATTCCATAATTTGTTTACTATATTATGAGAAAATAAAGATATTCCTTTTACATAAATAATTTTTTATAAAGTTTATTTTAGCTCAAATAAAAATCTCAACTTTATACTTGACAATTTGTAATATAGAAAATGCTACCAGAAAAAGATATTAATTTAAAGTTTGATATGGATTATAAAAAAATTTAGAATGTCTATTATATTATGAATTTGCAAATGTATATAATTATATATTATAAATCTATTATTATTTGTAAATGAAGCTTCATATTTCAATGAATGACCAATCGAAATTTATAGGAGTAACTATCAGTTATCAATTTAGATTCACATTAGACTAAATTCTAAATAAATTAACTATTTGACAGCTCGTGTTGGAATTGCAGAGAATTCTGAAGATAGTGCCTGGGACAAGTTAAACTATTAAAGTATTCTTTAATTAAATTTCAAAACACACACTGAATCTGGACAAAATGATTTTCCAGATAATTGAAATTTCAAATGATAAACGTTACTGATCACTTAGAATCTCAAATAACTTAAGTGCGTGACATAATTATCTTTATCATGATCGATTGATTAATCTCATCTTGGCATATTTAAAATTATTTGAATGTATCATTACTTTAAAATGAAATTGTTCCTGAAAAGTAATTTCGGAATTGACCACTAAAGTATATATTTTATAATAAAATATATATTAATTTAATTTTATTTTGCAACAGTTTTTACCCAAAAAATTTATAATCATCATGTTTATAAGTTTTATTTTAATTAATATTAAAGCACTTACAAAGAACTGAATATTTTTGATATTTCAAAGTTTTATATTATTATTCAATTTAAAACGTTAATTCTGGATAACTAATTGAGATTGAAATAAATGTTTTTTTAAGATTAATTAATTGCTGGATGGCGACAAATTATACACTGAGCTTGATTTATAGCTACAATTATATAGTATCTCCTCTTGCTGGAATTAAATAACAATATGAATGGCATATTTAAACGTTTCTCGAAGTCATTGCTAGTTCCACTGTGTTTTACTAGGTGTCAAGTGTATTGCTATTTATGGTGATAAATCAGCAGAACCCATTTTTTCTTCTGTATTTAATGGAAATGAAAGCATCTTGTCGTCTTTATTTTACAAAATGAGATTACATTTCTTTGGGAACACGTGAAAGTCAACATTTAGTACTATGTTGCCGAGAGAGCTTTGCTTATGTATCTCACCACTGCTGCCCAGGAAACAACAGAACAGGTTCTAGTGTGTATGACTCGAATTTGCTTATATCACCAATTTTTATAGTTTAACATGAAGATAGAATATTGAACATCTGCAATGATGTGTTAGAAATTTGAAACTATGCTTTTTCGTACACTATATCAGACATCATTTTCATGCAATATTTTTTGAAACGTTAAAATAAAAAATGAACCATTTGTAATTACTATCATGTATACAGGGAAACATTAAATAACTATATGTTTTTCTATAAATTAATTACACTTCTGGAAATGATTAGAATTTCACAGCTGACGCACCTCACGCGCTCCTGTGGCGCTATTATAAAGTAAAATTTAAAGCTTGCAGATTTTGACGATTTCATATCTATCAATTGTGTTTTATTTGTGGATTTTTTTGAAAGATCAATTATACCTCGTAGAAAACCAGTGATCATTTTTTGATCAAGTATTCACGTTCGACAGAAGAAGGATAATTGTCTAACGAGAATGTGAATTATCTTTCAGAGAAATCGGTAATCGTGTTAGACGAAACCAAACAACTGTAATGCGGATAAGTGATCGTTGGATGCTGGAGGGTACGACTGACCGATGTGTTCGATCGCATCCACCTAAGCGCCCTACTTTACTTGATGACAGGCAAATTGTGCACATGGTAGTGACGTATCGCTCAGCCACATCATGAACCATAGCACAGCACATCAAGTCTGTAACGCATCATCCAGTGTTTGTGCGTACCATTCGACGCCATTTAAAGTAGAGAGGGGTCTAACCGCAAGACGTCCATTGCTTCGGCTACTCTTGACGCAGAACCAAAGACATCTTCGCCACCAATGGTGCGATGAAAGAAGGATTTGGATGGCTGAATGGAATGAAATTGTCTTTACTGATAAGTCCCGCTTCAAGGCTTGCCCACAGCCATATTTCAACATAATGATGCGTGACCAAACTTGGTACGCATTGTCCAAGGGCTCTTCGTCAATCGCCAAATTGAATTGCTTCCCTAGACTTCTCACTCTCCGGATCTTTTGCAAATAGAAAACATATGGTTCATGTTTTCTCAACGATTGACTCATATTATAATACCGGCTGCCACACCAGATCAACTTTGGCAACGTGTGGAAGCTGCATGGTCTGCTGTTCCCCAAGAACGCCTCCTATGTTTTTTTTTTGATCAATGCCGAAGCGGTGGCTACTCTGGCTACTGATTTTGGCTGGAACTTTACTTCACAGAAGTCTATAATTTTAATCATTTGATACTTGGTCAATATATTATCTACAAAATTTTGTTGTGGTGTCTCTTATCTTCATTGGTGTTGCAATTTGGGCGGACAGCGCACCCAAATTGCATGGTGGACAGCAAATCCAAGTTTAGCAAAAAAAATCAGTATTCATAGAAATTTTAATAACATCAATTTTTGAGAACGAAAAACCATAAAATATCATTCCTGAAAATTTAGAAATGAATCATAATTAATTATAATTTATTATTTTGAAATATATTTTTATTTATAAATTACGCTTTAGATTCTGTAACTTTTTGTTTCGTTGGATAATACTTGGTGGAAAATCACGTTCCTATTTTACTAGCACTGAAAAAGTTTGAAAAACGTAGTTCTTAAAATTTGAAACGTGTACTAATTTAAAATAGAGCTATAAGCATTAAAATTATCACATTACAAAAACAAAATAATTTGCAAAGATGTAATTAATTTAGCAAATTGTTTGTACCCCATAAAAATTACCATCTAAAACTGAAACAATTCCTTGATAAAACAAAACAAAATCTAATAAAATATTTTATGTTTCATAATTATTTTAGGTGATTTTATTTTTAGAAGAATTAGCTTGGTTTGCATACTCATAAAATATTATGATATATTGGTTTATGTAGATATAAGATATGTACAAACATTTTTGCAGTTATCTGTTACATGTATCAGTGTTACGACGGTTCTCTGTCTGCAATATCATAAATTGAATCAATGCATTACGAGAATTTAGTAACACTGTAATATTTTATAAGTACAAAGTATCAATGATTTTACAGTTATCTCCTATAGGTATTACTGTACTCCCGTCACTTATCAAAAATCGAATTATAAAAATCCAATCAACACGTTACAAAAATTTGAATTCATTCTGATATCATTGTAATATGCCGTGTGCTAATTATTTAGGTTACCTTATTATTATCTTAGTCATAATATAGCAAAAGTATGTGACGAATCTTCTTCTTTGGCTTACTTTCTTGCCAGTGTTGCTAAAAGGGAAGAATTAAGTTAGTTGCGTTGACTCAATATCATCGACAGAACAAATGTCTTTTCAAATTTGTAACCAAATTGTAAATCCGAGGAAAATTCCTTATTCGACAATCATTGGGCACACACATTAAATATTAATTTTGTTGTTTAATTTATTTTTTAAGCAAATCAGTATTTGTTTAAATGTTAAACATTTACGTTGATAATATAGTTTATTCTTAATTTCGATAACGTGTGTTACCATCTACAATCGTATATTTGTTAACTTTAATAAAGCATTTTAATCACAATTATTTTCAGATTTTAAACTGGCAATTAATAGGAAAATGTATTGTTAACTGCAATTGAATGTATATTCATTAACATTACGTTTAGTTTTTTGAAGTATTCTTCATAATTCCAAAAATTAAGGATTGTTTTTTAAAACTAACCATACATTTAACTAAATAAGTTGTTAACCTTCAAACACAATATCAGCATTATTAAAGTTTCAAATATTTATGTTAATTCTCAGAAAAAAAATTAAGATAATATGTGAAAGTATTTAAATAATTAGAACTCATTTAAAATCTCTTTAAAAATTTTGTATTTTACGACTGCGCAATGGCAAATTATGTAATATATAATAACGTACATTTGAACAGATTTTTCTGTTTTATGAATTTTTAAAAATTATCATGAACCTGAAATGAATTTATATTATTTGTTGACTAAATAATATGAAAATTTGTTCCATAATATATGGTAGCATTATTTTAACAATGTATGTCTAAAAATTTATTTGAGTGAAAAAAACTCTTTTATTCCTTATAAGTGCAATACGTAATTTAAATAATCATTAATTCTTAGACTAGTTACCAGACACAAAGATGATAATTAACATATTTCTTATTTCCTATAAATTAGGAAACCTCACATGCTATCTTTTTTTAATAATTTTTATGACATTGCCTGATATTATTTTTCTTTTCTTGCATCAGAAATGCATAATTCATTGTAAGGAAAAGCATATATTTTTTTTACCTATCAAAATTTGGAAGCTTATTTGGAAATGCTGAACCTTTTTACTATCAATTTTGTCATATTAATTTTAAAATTATATTTCAACATTATATGTCATTTTAGCATCATATCAGATATAACTGCAATTTATTGAAGGTAATTATTGCTGATTCTGAGATTAGCTTTGTATGGTAGATATATTTATATAAAATTAGAATAAAGATATAAGTTAAACTAATGTAAGTTAATAATTTATTTAGAAATGATATTAACAAACAAAAATATCATGATAAAATGTAAACTTTTGACAGATCTGTTTTGAATTTTAATGTCCATTTTTGTTCATTAAACTGGATAACATCTGCTTTAAATTATACAAAAGATTTTTGAGTGGGGGATGCTGATTTTTGAGTTTACTAAAATGCGAGAGAAATCTTAATGAAATTATATTCTTGTTATATAGAAATTTACTATATTTTACTTTATTTCTCTTAAAGTTGTTTTCTCATAAAGTAAAAAGCACTAAATAAAGCTAGTCATGTCATATTTTTGCAACAAGCAAGTATATGAGCTGTATAAATTATTTTCGTATGATGATCAAAGCTACTAAGTATAATTAGCAACATCCTATTTTTGCATCAATCAAGTAACGTGCTCAAAATAGGAGTTGGTTACTTAGAATTTTGCATCATATTAATGGAGAAATTTTAAGCGCAACGGAATTATTAACTTATCCGAACCACTCAACTTTACGGTTTTTATCACAGAGTTAATTATTTTTCTCACTACTTCTTCCACATGCTAGCGGATTTTGACCATGAACTTTACTAATTACGGATTGTATTTTTCTCACATCTGATTATTTATCTAGGTTTGGATTTCATTTAAACTGAGATAATCAAGTTGTTTATCTCCCAAATGCAGAAGAAAAAAATTTTTTTAAGAATATGCACAGACGTTTAGAGTCTAAGATTTTATATATTTAGTATTCTATATAATATGACAATTAAATATGTAATTTAAATCTTTTTTTATTAATTGTCCACAATTACACAATTTTCCAATCTTGTGCATATCATAAATTGTAAATACACAGTCTAGTCACATTAATGTGACCACCTGTCAAAAGCCAGAATAACCAATTTTCGTCCAGTGGATTGCTAGGAATTGTACGGAAAGTTAGTAAATCAGGTTCTTGAAGGTTTTTACTCGGATGTTAAGTAATTCCGACTCCTATACCATGACTAGTTGAGCTAGATAATGCGTGAGAGTATCCATGCCACGAACAGTCATTTCACTTAGTTGAATGTTGTTTGACTTAGTAGAAATGTAATTGCAAGCATGACCTATTTAACCTGCTCTAACCAGCTTCAGTGAACAAGTCTGTTAAATCGGAATTTGAAATCACTAATTTCTGAAGATGAGACACCCTAACCAACCAGATTACCACTGACCGATCTGGCTATTGTTCGGGCCCAGGCAACAATCGAATACTATCTGTTTGGAAGAATATATCAAAGAATGTACATATATAATATATGGGAAATAAATTTATTCAAATGAGCTCTTAAAAATCATTTGAAATTAATTTCTTTTATCATATTTTGTTTGTACTTGAGGCCAATAATTCAATTATACAGTTGATAAAATGATTTTATCTGTAATGGTTAATTTAACGCTAATTTCATAAAATTTCAATTTTCCACCAAAGAATATCTATAAAAATCCGGATTCCACTATAATTGTGAAGATTCCATATAAAAAATTTGATAGATTATGAATAAATATATACTTTCATGGTAAGAGCTAATTAAAAATATTAATATTTAAGATTAAATTAACGAGATTTTGAGTGTTTAAAATACACTTTCTAATTCATAAAATAAAAAATATACATATTACAGAATTTATCAATTTATTAAATCCTCGTGGTGTGTTATAAATTTATCATTGCAAGAAATCCTTTAAAAAAATATTAATGGGAGTTATTTCACAAATGTAAAAAAGTTAAAATATCTTAAGTCTAGATCTACCAAATTAATTATGGAAAGAGCAAAAGACTTACCATTTTTTTAACTAAAAATTTAATGTAGGCAATAGCACAATTCAGATATTTATCTTAAAATCACTAAATCTCAAAAAATATTTCATATTAAATTATTAAAAATTATGGGTAAAATTATCGAAAATTTCACAAATTTTAATTAAATTAATCACATTTTATGAGATTAAAACAATGCATTCTATAGATTAAACTACAAATAATAAACATAAATACACTAGCGTGCAAGAATATTATTAATTATAGTATAAAGTTTTAATAATAATAAGTAAACGCCATTTATCATTTCAATAAAATTAATTCTATTAACGTTAAGATGCAATTTATATTTTAAAGAAGAATACAAATTTAAATCTATAATTATAATGTAAAAGAAAGTTTTCAAAAAGTGCCTTTCAAATTGATAATTAAATGAGAAGTCTTAGCTCAAGTTTCATTTAAAAAATTAACATGATTTTAATACAAATATATAAATTAAATTATGTAATTTAAAATATACATGTCCCAAAACATGTTTAATATTTAATGGGTAAAATTGGGAGAAAGTGGAGAACTAAGCATCCTAACATTTATGATTGAATTAATTATACTTTTAATAATTAAACTACGCATATATATAAATTATATCCATTAAATAATAAAAATAGACAAATAAATGGAGCATAGAGAGATGTATTTCTTTCATTTAAAGAATTTTATTAAAATTACATCGTCAACTTAATAAAATTATCTTCATTAAGACAAAGTTAATATTTGTATTTAAAGACTAGTAAAAAGTTAAAGGAATTCACTCTATAATTGCAGCGTGAGTAAAACTTTTAAGACTATTGCTTTCCAATTAATAATTGAAAGAGCAAAATACCTGAAGTTCCAACTGAAAAATTAACGAGACTTATCTTACGATGGCTGCGACAAAACCATGCAAAGTGCTCTCCCCTTTAACTTGGGACTCGAACACTTTAGCAGAAACGCAAAAGGCATTAGACATTCAGAATAATTGACAAGAATTAGTGACTTCTTTCTAATCGCATTAATTACATGTTTTCGTAGGGTTTTCCTTCTAGTGGAATGACGTGCGAAATTATCATTTATTCCACTAGGCTTCGATTAGTGAGGCGGAAATGTGAGGTGATCAAAGCGAACTGTTGATTTCTAGACTTCAAGTCAGAGGTAATTATATAGCTCTTATTCCGCTGGGTAATCACACATTAATTACATTTGCGATTCCCTAGGATGGTTCATGTGATCAGCATAGTAATCAGGTGCCGATGTAAGATTACCTGGTCTCAGTATTGTTCTTTCTTAGAAAGTCGAGAGCAGAATTGTTGCTTTAATTCAATCTCCATTCCAAATGGAGACATACGGTTTTTCACACACTACACACACGCAAACACACACACACACATACATATATATATATATATATATATATATATATATATATATATATATATATATATATATATATAAACTACAAGAATGAATAAGGAAATCAGCATTCATCATTTCACTCATCACAATAGTGAAATGAAGAGCAATTTAAATATAAATTATAAAATTGAAAAATTATACAAATAAGAATTTAAATATTTATATGTACAACTAAAAATCGAAAGAAATGTATAGATAAACTTAATGTAAGATAATCAAATAAAATATTTATAAATATCTAATTGTATTCTATTTTAACTATATTATTGATTTCTGTTGTATAATATTTTAGTCTGTTGTGTATATTTTAGTATAGCTTAGTTTTTAAAACATTCTGTGTATTGAATATATTTATTATACTCATTATCTATAGAAAACGTTTCTTGAAAAAAA
>JAPDSC010141095.1:0-16936 GCA_026290005.1 Latrodectus geometricus
ATATTTAATATTACAACAACAATAGAGAAGCGAAAATATTAATAAAAATTTTTCAACTTAAAACAATTTGCAAAACCATTTAAGGAATTTGAATCACAGACCATTTTTTATTAATCAGCATTCTCTAAAACTCTCTCTTAAAAACTATATATATATATATATATATACATATATATTTCTAATACAGTGGCGGAAAATTAATTAATTTCTATTCAAAAATACTAAAGAATAATTTTACACACAACCAATATTTAGTAAATTATTTAATATCTTTATCTGAATAGAATTAAAGCAAGAAAGCATACTTCAATTATTTTTAGATTTCAGTATATGTTCTTTAAGAATAAAAAAATATTTTACCTCAGATAAAAACATTCATAAAATAGCATTAATTCCCTCGAAATATGTCAATAAAACACAAACTTAAATTTTTATTAGGTTTATTATATTTTAGCAAAAAGTAAAACAACAAAATGTTTACTGAGAAAGTTTTAAGATTTTTTTTACCTCATATCTCTTCATTTTCACATTTTCAAAACTCTATTAATTATATTTAACCAATAAACCATAAACTTAAAATAGGTTGCAGTAGTTTTTTAGAATTTTTTAAACTAATTCCTTTCAAAATTAATTGCCATAAATACATTCATAATTTTAAGTTACTTCATATTATAAAAATATTTAGTATTTAATGTTCTTTAACGCATCAAATAAATATGAAAACTGCAATGAAATTTACTTTTAATAATTTTCACGCTAACATTTTCATATATGATTCTATATGAAAACAAATTTAAAATTAAAAAATGATAATAATGATCATTTGACTTTAGAAACTAATTCTTATTTTTGGTTCTTGATTATTTTTTTTATCTTTTAATTTTTCTAGTTTTTTAATGTAACAGATATCACATTGAATATTTTTAATGATACTTTATTTTAAATACGTATTACAGAATGTGGAAACAATTATTTTCTATATACAATAAAGAAAGAAAATGTAAATTTTTCCCGACTTCTTTCTAGATTTATACTTTTTCAGAATTTGCTTGTTTTCTCTAAAATATGCATTGCTTTACTGAGCTATTTATTTTTATTATGGATTCAAACTTATTTTAAAAACACATCATGATAATTTTACAAATCACTATTAAGAAACTCGGTGGACCACCATCAATAATAATTCAGATCACTAGATGTGCCTGAGGGTTTAATGGAATCTAATGCTTATGCCAAACATAATTTAAGAAATTGATAGCTCACAAATTACATACACTTCAATGAATTTTGAAGCAGTATGGAGTATCAATATGGTAACTATGGCATCAATTATCCAAAATACAAAGTCATAGAAGACAGTGCATTCAACGATAAGGCCAACAATGAAACTAAGCAGAATTTGAGTCAAATAACCTTTTCAAATATCTCTTGGTTTTCTATGTGTAACGTGCATTCAGTATTGTCATACTAATCCATCATCAAAAGTAAATGCAAGGGGTGCTAAGCTATTCTATTACAATGTATCTGAACAATAGATTTGTTTATCTAAACAATGGGTTATTTAAATTTTACATTTTAAATGGTCTTTTATTTTTCTTAAGTACAAATAAATCAAATTAAATCTGTAGAATTTTCACACAAGGAATTTATTCTAAGAAAATGTAATTTTTTATGTTTAATTATTATATATATTCATAATTATTGCATTCTGCTCTTTAAGTCAAGTAAAGCATTTCAAAATAATTTTAATTATACAATATCATTCGTTGGATTCAATATTTATAAATTATATTAAATGAGAAATATATATTTATTCTAAGTTGCGCAAAATCTATTATATTTTTTAAACTTAGATTATTTGGAATCATGTTTAAAATATTTTCCTGTTTCCGGTGTACATTGTTAATAACTATTAATAAAATATTGCGAAAAATTTGTGATATATTTTTAAGTTGACATATAATTATTAATACTATCAAATCTTTCGTTAATTGGTGGAGGAAATTACCAATTAATTCAAAGAAGAAATAGTTAAATAAATGTAATAATGATGCAGTAAATTTCTTTATTTAATCCAAAATGGATAAACAAATCATTTCATACGATGTATAAGGATTTATAAACTCTCCTATAACTATTTATATTATTATTTTAAAGTTTACTTATTCAATTCTAAAAAGTTTAACGTAACACATAAAACGTAACTTATTAAATGAAAGAATTTTCAAATTAATTTTTCATGAATTATACAAAACTTCAAAAAAAAATGTAACTTAGTTTGCTATAATTTTTATTTAATAATTTTAAATTTTCGCGGGTATCAAATATTCCCATGTTATAAAATAAAATGCATTAAAACCAGATTAAAATATTTTATAACTATTAGTAAAATATATTAAGCCTACTGGGTGAAATAATAAAATTTTAACAAAATCTTTTCTAATTATCACCAGAAAACTGTAAAACTTTAGGCATAGAAACAGTTGTTCTTAAAATTTGGTGATGGACTTCCAAAGCAAGAAAAGACTAGAAGGAAAAGAATATTTATTAAATAAAAATGGTTTTTTAAGCAATAGCATTAAAAAAACTGTAGAAGAAACTCAACAAGAAAAATGAACAAGTGATATTTTGGTTGATGTATTTTCTCCTGAGGTTTCTTTAATTTGCTATGACTTTTTTGTATCATCTCTCAGATAAAATATTAAAATTAACACTATCTAATGTTCATCAATATCTAACATTCTCAGTTGTGAGAATATATATTCTTTAGTGAGTATTAATAAAAATCTCTTATTTATTACGATACTAAAACTTATATTCAAAAACAATAGGAAACAAAAATACTTTTGTTATTTTTGGTGACTGAAGCATTCTTGTAAACTGATGATGGTTGATAACATCTATGAAAATGAAGCGTATACCAATTTTTATCTTTTAGCTGAAAGATGTTGAAAAATTAGTTATTAATAACATTAAACTTCATGAGACTTTGTTATCGAAATGTTTATCACCCTCAATTAACCATAAGATCACCACAGGCGGATCATCATGGCTCAATCAGAAAAATGGTGTTAAGATTATTTTAAAACTCAAACTATACTTATTTACGTATCGTAAGCATGTTATGTGACATTTTAAACTTTTCGTATCATATGTAGTGTCTCATTAATGAATGGTGGTTATTATGACAACATGCAACTTATCATTGGTAGTTTCAAGTCAATGCATTATCTTGGATTTCATTCAGGGCTCCATTAACAGAAAAATGGTGTTAAGATTATCTTTAAACTTAAACTTTACTTATTCATGTACCTTAATCATGTTATGTGACATTTGAAAATTTTCATATCATATGTAGTGTCTCATTAATGAATGGTGATTATTATGACGACATGCAACTTATCAATGGTGGTCTAAAGTCAATGTGTTATCTTGGATTTCATTCAGGGCTCCATTAACAAAAAAATTGTTTAAGATTATCTTTAAACTTAAACTATACTTATTCATGTATCTGAATTATGTTATGAGACATTTGAAAATTTTCATATCATATGTAGTGTCTCATTAATAAATGATGGTTACTATGACAACATCCAACTCATCACATCTTGTGAATAGTATTCTAAAGTAAATGTTTAAGAAATGATTCCATATTTGAAAGTTTACTGATGCACAACAATATTAATAAGACGGAATAATTAAAAATGGACTAATATCTTGGATTTAATTTAATTTCATATTACTTAAAATTATTCCAGTATTCTCTTCAACATTGTGTAACGCGTTATTATTTCGTAAAATATAATATGCTTCCAAATGTAAACTGCATTATACAATTATTAAAGGCGTGAATAAAAAAGTTTTAGTGAATTCTCATTTGACTTCTTGAGACAGATATCTATCGATTTTAAACATTTCTTTTTATTCTCAACAGATATTAGTTTAAGGAAATTATATCAAAGAAATAAGACATCATAGAACAACAATGTTTTTATCATTTTGTAAAAATTTAGAAACTTAGTAACAGTTATGAAATAATTTCTATTTTGGAAATTTTTCTACAAATTATGGTGTCTACATTCCATGCGCCTTCACTAATTCTTCGAACAAATTTAAAACACGAATTCAAACCATATTCACTAATTACGTTTTTTACCTCAAATAATTTACAGAAATATTAATAATTTTATAAAGAAATCAAAGTACACACAAATCAATGATTTTTTTTTCAAAATATCTCTTTAAATTTATAATATGATGTAAACTTTTTTCCTTATCAAAAATAATTTAATATAATTTTTAAGTTAGAGCTTCTTTCTAATATTTATTTTCTATTTTTGCTATATATTTTTATTTAATTTAAATAATAAAATAAATAAAAACTAATCAAAGAAGATTTTTAAAAAAACATTTCTGGAAACAGTTTCTAGGAACAAATAAATATTACTTGTTGTTTTATAAAGTTAATTTGTATAAAATGCAGTAATTAAATGTATATTTTAAAAATAAGAGGATAATCTAAAACTAGTTTAATCATTAAGAAGAACTTAATGTAGATACATAATGAAGTAACCGCTTCTGTAAAGAAATTCTAGATTTAATTTAAATGAATGAATATTTCAGTATAAAAATCTTTTGAAATGAAGCATGGAGATAATTTATAACTATATTATATTAGAATAACAATATTATAAGATTTATTTCATAATTTAGTTTATTTCGCGAATTATATTTTTCATTACAAATTCAATATCATACTCTAAATAGGGAAGAAAACAAGTTTTTGATTAAATTAATAATCTAAATAGTCTATGAAGTTATATATAATTTCATGAATAAAAGAAAAACATTTATGAATTGCTTTTTATTTAGACTTTGGATATCTTTATAATTATATGTATATATGTGTATGTTGGCATCTATAAAAACAAAAAATTAAAATCTTTATTATTAAAAATTTTTTAATATATAATAAAATAAAAATAAATAAATGATAGATATATTTAAAATGGATAACTAAATTAAATTTTATTGTAAAGAAATATATAACATCATATAATATGAGAAGGCAATTTATTTCATATATAAAATTTTTTTAAATTGAATTAAATGTATAGAGTAGATAAAGTAATTTTTAAAAAATTCGTTTATTTCTTTTTAGTACTTAAATCTTAAATGTTCCTTATTTAGTACATATCAAATTACAATTAATAAGAAAAAAAGGGATAGGTTTTACATATGCTTATATTAACTTTAAATAAATAATATAAAACTTTTTTCCACACACACACAAATGTAAAAATGAAAGAACAAACTCATTAACATTAATAAATTTAATTAAATGCAATTAAAGTTAATATATAATTTATCTTGAATTTATATATTTCAGGAAGTTTAAGACTAACCAAGCGTTTATTAACCATTATTACAGTGAAAACAACAATATGTTAATTGACATACCATATATTGAGTGCTAATCAATAGAATTAAAATATCATTTAGATTTTCTACAACCAATTACAAGATATATTTTATTAAAATCAATTTAAAGTACAGTTTGTAACGTTCCACATTATTCTATCCCCATTTACATTTACTTGATAATCACATGACTATGTTTATTGTTAAATAATAAAGGAAACTTTAAATCTCATACACTTAAAAATATTCTTTAATTTCAAAATTTAGACATATTTAGCTCTCAATTTGATCCTACGTTCATGCAGCAAATTTATCTCATACAATATATTCCCAGTAGATAAAACAATTTTTATCCTACACACTAATTTAACTTTGAGAATACAAGCATTTTAACATTTATTAGGATTCATTGTTAGTATCAAATAAATGTTGCTGAGTCAATAAATGAAATACTGAAGGTAAGAATATGTGAGATAATATATATAAAGATTTATAGATGCAAAATATAAATTTATGAAATACTAAATATATCAAAACAGGACGGGGTTTTGCGCACACACATGCTGACATTTATAATGAAAAACGTAATTTAATTCAGATTTTTACTTCATTTGTTCAAACATAAAACGGTTTAATTGTTCAATATTTTTAATTCAAACATGAACACGTCGAAAAAAAAGTTTTTCAACAAACTTTAGGCATTTTTTCCATTTTTGAGGAAATTTTCTTATTTATGATTTATTTTAATTCATCGATATTTGCAGGGCCTCATTGGAAAAAAGTATATTTGATGTTCCCAAAGGAAGTGAATCTAAGAGCCACGATAGCCTGGTTGGTTATGGCATCGTTTTCGTTACCAAAAAGTGGGGAGTTCGAATCCTGGCTTAGCCGAAGATCCGTCGTGTTCATTAATGACGACTGGGGAATTATGTAAAATATGTCGGGTCGCAATGTCCTCCCTGATCCCATTACAAATTAATACCTCTGGGGGTGGTTGGAGCCAGGCTTTGGGTCTTCACTGGTTTCAATCTCTAAAGTGAAAGATTCAGATGGTGCTGCCATCTATGAACCAAAAGTCGTACTTCCACCTTCATATGAGGGTGCTCTGTTCACAAAAAGGAAGACATTCTCTCCCTGACTTCATTCGCCTAGTCTCTGAAGAGCGGGATTGGCCAAGTTTCTGATGACACTTTGCCAAGTGTCATCAGAAAAAACAACGAAAATGTAATGACCTATCATTACTCATTTTGGATTAGGAAAATTATTCAATTGTATTTAAATAGATTTTGAAATTTATTGTATTGAATAAAATGTAATTATTGGAATTTGATATTGAAGAAAATAAATTATATTTGAGAAAGAAAATCTAGTTTTAAAAGATATCTTTACTTTATTTTCATTCAACGTAATCTTCAGATGGTGCTACCATCTATGAGCCGAAAGTCGTACTTCCATCTTTGTATGAGGGTGCTCTATTCAAAAACGGAAAACGCTCTCTGTCTGACTTCAATTGCGTAGTCCCTGACGAGCGAAATTGGCGTTGCCAAGTGTCATCAGAAACAACAAAAAATCTGATAGGTTTTGGGTTAAGAATCTTTGTGGCCAGAATACTATTGAATCAGAAAAGACATCAAAAACTTCCTTAAGTTCCAACATTGCTAAATTTGATATGTGTGAACTGGCTCCTTCTTGTTGAAGCCAACAGAACGGTTATTTGAATCCAATAAGAAATAAAAATTTAAACTATATCCTGATATACTTCGGAATAATCTTTGTAAAAACATTTGGGTACTATTCAATCTAAGCGGAGACAATTTCTTTGTGTTGACATTTTCACAATTCACGGAAAACAGATAAAGAAATAGTAACTGTTAGATGAAAAATAAATTTTTTAAAAGCATGACTGTTTTTTCATTATTTAAAACTTTTTAAAATATAAAACGTTTTAAATAATAATGGTAAAAAAGCAATTAGAAATATTTTATTTCACTTGGTGGTAATTTCAATATCTTGTTATATTATCATCTGCGCCGGCGAAATGGAAAAGTACCAAAATTTGCACTGTTACTTCATATCTATTTATAACCTTTTGAAATGAGTTTTTAAAAATGAAAAACTTTATAAGAAGCAGACAATCAACACATTAATTTATCATAGAATCAAATTAAAAATTATTTATTATGTTCCCTCGAATTTATCTTCGGAAAACTAGTTTTCAGATTCACAATCTCTCATTATAAAGCTTTATATATTAAATAAGAATGGATTCTTTTAAATTAACCACCCTGTGTATTTATATATACTATACTAAATATTTTCTCAGAATTTTTAGATTTTTCCATTTTAATATCTGTTAAAAAATTATGAAAAAAAATTAATTTTTTAGCTTAATAAAAAAGATATAAATCTATCAGTTTTCTAAATAACTTCATATATAGGAAATTCATTGAATTGATCTTGTTATACGTAGCATTCTCGGAATTTTATCCTATTTGTCCTTGATAATTACTTTCAATTTGTGATACTGAAAGCTATCTCGTCAAATTTACGACACAAATGATCAGAGTTTTTTAGAGACTAAGACTTGATTCTACCCTTCTGAAAATAATTTGTAATTGAATTTTAACCAATGCATGGTACACTCTCTTGCTAAAATTTCTAATTTAAACCGTCTAATGCTAATTAAAAATTCACCTCTTCTAATAACAAAATGATGTTTTAGAAAGGCTGTGACTATTAACAATAAAATCCAATTTTCTATTAACTTATTGTGGTTCTCATTTCCTTGACATGCAAAAGTCCCCACCCCATCACAAGCAATAACAACTACTCTGAATGAATTAGAAAAATAATCTCAAAACTCTATCTGTAAATCGTGCTAGTAGTAAATAATGCTTCTTAAGTCAATTAAATGGAATTTTTTTTCAAAAACATTTTTTTCAAACATCTTTTTAAGTCATGACTTTTTTCCACCTCCATCCAATCATTTTTATTCTATCCGCATTAGTTTTCTTTTAATTTAAAAAAGAACAACATTTTGTCTTTTTGTGAGCCAAATTATTAAATGCGCGATAATTTTAATGGTTTGTTTTGAGCACATAAGTTCTATTTAGTTATGACGTGAAACTGTCTCGACCTTCAAACTAATAATTTATTTTTTCTCCTAAATTCCTAAAATTTTCCCTAAAAATATCTTTGACATTAAACACTTTTTTTATTTACAATGGCTAAGGTTATAAAAGATCACTCACCACAAAAGAAGTAGGGAAGAAAAAATAAATAAACATGGCAAGAAAAGTCTATGGACCTAATAAGCCTGGTCACACAAAGAGATGTCCCTCAGCGCCAGGCAAAAAGGAAGGTGGACCATATCCATCTCCACTTGGAGGTCACAGAGCGTACATAACGGGGATTGGGCAATATTAATTCGATGCAGATGTTTAAGGCGGCAGTTACGGCCAGTAGTCTGCCAAAACTCAGTAACTGCCCTACGTCTTGGCCACATCGGAAGACCTTTAAGTTTGTTCCACCAGATCTTACTAGAACTTCTCTCTACGTATTTATTTAAAATAATGTCGTTCATCTTTTTCTTTATTAAGCGATTGGCAATAGTGAAAGGGAGATCTTTCCTCGATATCTGCAAGATAGAAGCTCCTTGCTTAGCAAGATGGTCTGCCAGCTCATTGCCAGCTACTCCGCAGTGTCCTGGAATCCACTGCAAAATAATTTCTTTAGAATACCCAGACAGACCTTGTAGAAGCTCTTTGCACTCAAGGATGTTGGAGGAGGCAGGAGTGGTGTCCGAGTAAATAGCAAAAATTGCCGCTTTTGAGTCGCAGAAAATAACAGCTCTAACAAAATGACAGTGCAACTGTGACAGAGCTACACAAATGGCAGTTATTTGACATTAAACATTAAGAATAGCAGTTTCAGAATGTTTAAGGGTTCTACTTAGTTTTCTTTTCAAATTTTCTGGATCTTTTATAAAGCTTAGTTTCTCAAACTTCTAAATCAGATAATTCTCTTTACTCAATAGTAAATTATATATATAAGAAAATTAAAAACCACTGTATTGTCAGTTTAAACTAACGTGAACACTTCTAAGCAGTAAGCTAAAAGATTTCTTCAAAATTTGTCAAAAAATTATTACTATAAAATATTAATGTTAGTCATTTATTTTGAAATTACATTTTTAAAATAGTTGCTAAAAATGGATAAAAAAAATGTGAATAATTAAAATAAAGGCAAAATTCAAATTTAAAGAAAAAACAAATGAAATTGATTTTTTAGCAGTTTGTGAAACTGATTTTTATGACACATCATTCTAAGAATACACTTTAGTTTTTGTTCAATTTAAAATTCTTTCTAACTGTCCTCTATTATAATTTTGAAGCATAAATAGAAAATTAATTTTGACTTTTTTCAAATTTTTAAGTTCAAAACAATATTTTAATTACAAAGTTTTCTAAACTTTACAAAGATCAGTTTTCACGTCTTTTATCATAATTTTTAAATTCTAAGGAGTCAATAGTTTTCATTAAAAAATCCAATTAATTTGTAAAATCTTTGCAAGTTTATAAGTTAACTTTCTTCAATAGTTGAATTTTCTTTTTATTTCTTCTTACGCATACATTTTTAAAATAGTAGTTGAATTAATAGATATTTCTAACAAATAGTGTTAAAACAACAATTTAAATTCATGAAAAATTCTATACATGTTAAACTTTCTGAAATCTTGCTAATTAAAAATATAAAAGATGGGTATTTTTTAAATTTTGATGTCAGATAAAATAAATGTTTACAATAAAAGCCTTATACAACAAAATCAAACTATATAGAATATTATTCAAACTTAAATTTAAATATCAAACTGCTATTATTTAATTGTTGACATACTGATTGTTTTCAATATGCCAAAAGTTAGAAACTATTTGGATTACTGAAAATATAGTGAATAAAATTTATGCTAACCAAAAAAAATTGACATAAAAATAAATAAATTTCATATGAGAATACTTTAGCAGCAAAATATAATTCTTTACCAATAATATTTATTCTAGTTGTTCTCAAAATATTTTCTGTTGCATTGATATATTTTAGCATTCAATTAAACTTATTATCAAAGTAATAATAAATCAGAAATAAAGTATTCAATGCTGTCTCAGGTATTGTTTCATTATTGAACAATGATTTCACTTTTTTGATGAATGGAAACAGAACGTCACTAAGTCTGGTGAATACGGGCAAGTATTTGGCAATTTTGTTGCTTATACTTCAAATATTCCAATGCAAACAAAGCAGTTTGTGGATACATCATATTGCATCAGGACATTGCTAGACTGATAACAAAGCAGTCTGGCAATGTCTTGATACAATATAACATACCTGATAGATTCCTCCAGCAAACAAATTGTGAAATACAAAAATTCTTTGACTGTTCTATAAACCTTTTATTTGTAACTCTTCCAGATTACTACTAAAAGTGGCAATCATATTTTGAAGAGACTTTTCTTCTAGCAACTTTTCTCGCACCACAGTCAGCTGAAAACATCCAAAAAAGTTTACTGTTATTTCAAAGTAGGCTTAAATTAATAAATTCAATTTTATTTTACAAGTTCTGATGTCTATACATATTTTGAGGTATACCATTTTATACAAGCAAGTTTTTCAGCTTGAGATAAATAATAAGATACCCTTCGAGAATGTACAATGTTTAATTTTAAAAGGTCTTATAAAATTGAATACACACAGGTCCTTGAAGATATTGCTACTTTATCCTGTGTCACGAGACAATCATAAGCAACTCTTTTTTTTTCAGAAAAAACAATGTTTTTAGAGTCATAGAACTTTTTTGTCATCTCTAAAATACTTAAAACTAGGGGAAACTTATTTAAATCAAAATTAAATAGTCATCGTAAATGGTATTCCCTAACTAAATGTCGATTTTATCGTACGGTTATACAGTTTCTATACAAACCTTAAAGTATACCATAAAAAGGCTAAGCATCTAAAGTTCTTTAGATAAAACTAAAGAATAACAAATTTTTTTTCACGTTTCCTATAATAAATAAATAGCATAGTTGATTCTCGATCGTCTATTTTAAAAAATATAACATTTCAGTTTATTATGTTCTGTAATGCAATACGATCAAGCAATAATTTATATTTTGACAAAAATCAACTGTGTAGAAACCACCTGGTTTTTCATTTCCAGATTCCAAAATAATTAAATGAATATTAAATTTATAAAATATGCAATCATGAGCATTGAATAAGAATAAAAGTTTTAATATAAAACTCATATTTAAAATATTTAAGTTATATAATAATGATTTCAATGTGCTAGTTCGCTATTATTAAAATATAATATCATGAATATCACACTAAGATACAATATTTCTTAATTTCATTTTACAATATTCTTAGAATCAATTATTTTATATAATTTCGGACTCCACATATAAAGAAAATTTCAATTTTACATTATTCTTACAATATAAATCAGAAAGAAGAAGTTAATATTTTAGAAGCTATTATTACGTTTCTTCTGTATTTAAAATTTTAATTAATCTTTGCAGCTAATACTGGTTCATAAGTCGAAAAACTCAAATTTTATAAATATCATTTAAATAAAAGCCCTTTAAGTTTTAATACCAGTTCCTTAATTCTATTTTAATGAGAGGCTCTAAATTAGAATCGTCCATTTATACCAATATAGTGAAAACTTTTCCTGCCTCCAGGATTGATTTTCAATCATTGCTCATTCATAAACTGAAAATCAAGTCTAAAATTCAAATAGTTTTCCACGTGTGCAGAATTGTGAATCGCTCCAGGGTACTTTAGTTTTCCAACCGTCCATTAAACTTTAATTCTTGGCTGCATTTATTCTAGATCTTTCAGAATTCCATGGTATTTTAACTATATTTAATTATGTGAATCAGTCTCTCTCTCTCTCTCTCTCTCTCTCTCTCTCTCTCTCTCTCTACATGATTTAACTGGCAGCTTAGATTTAAATAGTATTTTCTATATTTTGGTATTTTTTAAATAAAAAAACACTGTTAAGAATAAGTCCCTTTGATTTTATTTGTATACTGAAAACTGTTTATTTTTGCGATGCCACATAGAAAACTTTACAATCTATTAAATAACGAGACTTATGTCTTCAGCACTCCGATACTGGTATTGATTCAATTATTTCTCATATAAAGCCTTTTTTAAAGTTGATTAAAATAATATTTAAATTAAGATTTAAATATGCAGATTCGACATATGTAAGTATGAGACATTTGATATAGAGAATTTTATAGAATTTATACTACACATAAAGTTTCTAGTTGGTTGGGTTTTATGGCGCAAGGTCCAAAAAGGACAAGCTGCGCCAACATAAAGTTTCTACGTGCACAATTCAAGATGCATTTGAAAAATTTAAAAACAATTTAAATTATTTCTAAAAATTTCAGCTCAGCTCATGTGTTTGGCACCGAAATATTTTATATTGTTCCCATAAGAATTTGAAGTCTTAAATTCATATATACACATAAATGTTTACCTAGTAACTCAAATTTCTAAAATAAAGTATTTTAAAAAAATTAATAATCGAACGTAAGAAAATTTTCTGAATAAAATAAAAATCCACACTATTTTATTCATAAAAATTTTATAAATTATACTATCAAAAGCCAGAGAAATTAGTAATCTATTCAATGGGGAGCCCATAAGCACAGGAAACAGCTTCAAAATGACACAACATGCCTCAAACTGTAGCAGAGGTTTCACCAACTTCATCAGGTTCCTTTTGACAGATAGGATTTATAGGTTCAGGCAGTTTTCTCCATATTTGCATGCAATCATCTGCCGAATATAAATGGAACATGATTAAGAACATAAATGGATAACATGATTCCAGTTATCGATAGTCCAATCAAAGGATTAGGAGCCAAGATGAGAAATACATCTTTATGCTTTCCAATCATTGGATCTGATGACCATGTTAAGGATGGCCCATTGAATATTTCACCCACTTTTTAATTTTATAACTCGAAAACGAGTAGAAATTTGTGGAGGTATACATCTATTGTTAAAAATTGTTTGTTATCGCTGACCAAGTTCTTTCAAGGCATTTTTCTAGCCGATTAGATATGTCATTTTACCGGATATTCGATATTCATGGTATTCTTGCTAAATGATCTTATGTAAAAATCCAAATTTTATAATTGCTTGTACTAATCACAAGTAGCTCAGAACTTTAGTGGAATTTTATTAATTTAAGATTTTTCATTCAAAATGGTGTTAGAAAATCTGTAAGACATTTTAAAAACTAACAATTGAGTGTTTAGCAATAAATTTTACACTTTAGCAACTAATTTGTTCCAAGATATATTTTCTATAATTAGGAATGAGAAGAAAGTATTTCTTCCTCTTGGTCATATTTTAACTTGAAGAAAGCTGTTAACAAAAGCCAATATGAATTCTACAGTTAAAAGGAAAATCTCATTAAATAAAAAAAATATCAATTTCATGTTGATATTTCTATCAGATGGAGTTGTACAAAAAAAATTCAGCATAAATAAATACCAAAAAAAAACTCATATAGTTTGTTTTGAATAACTAGCATAATTCTATTAATGACAATTTTTAGGAATAACTGGGACTTTTAGTTTATGTCATTTTTTTAATTTAAAAATATATTTTTAAATATGTATTAAGCTTTTCTGTATTAGCAAGGAATACACACAATGATAAATGATATTTGTATAAAAGTAATTAAAATATAAATCTTAATGATAAAATAATGCTTCATGATCATATAAAAGCTATAAAATTATCAATAATTTAATTTCAAGTTCTAATAAGTACAATAAGAATCACATTTTTAAAAAGTGAATTTATATTTTCAGAACTATAATTGTTTTAAAAAAAAATTTTTTAAAGAAAATTAGTAATATAAAATTACTAAGCAAATTTATAAGAAATCTTGTTTCATTAAAGCAGGAATCGAAATTAGTTCTTATGTTTGGAAAACAAATCACATAACAAACAAGAAACAACTATATTATCAAATAATAAAAAGGTTTAATATATATTGAAACGATGAAATATTTGTCTTCAAATATTATTTTTAACATCTTTCTTTTAGAACTTTTGTTACAAAAAAAGGAAAAACTCTTTAAGAAATTCAAAAACGAATAGAGTAAGATCAACAGCACCATGAATTTATCATTGAAACTATCGTCAAAGAATAGTACTATAAAGCCTGTAACAAAAGCATACTTTAAAAAAATGGTTAAATATTTGGTGATTTGCAATTCAGTTAGAGAATTCAAGCGTTCATCTCACATATATGAAAGTAAATGGTTTGAAAAAGTAAAATATTTTATGTTATTTTGAGCACCTAAGTCAGAAATACGGAATTCAAGAACGACATTCATATGAATTGTTGATAGTTTTGTGACACAATTTGGCATAAAGGAAGAAATTACTTAGTGTCAAGGTCAAGACATGTATAACTTGTATAAAATAAAAGGAAATATTTCATAATGGGGTTTAACTTAAGAAATGGGAAGAATAGCAGGTGCTCTTACAAAGAATGTTTAATATAGTCGCTTTTCTTGCAAACAAAAAACTTAAAACTGTTTTGATTTCATTACGGAAATATAAACTTATTAACTTGTTATTTTTTTCTATAATTTGATAATTATATCTTGCAGAGTATAAAATTTTGATCCCCACAGTATTTTTGCATTCTTATAACATTAAATTACTTTTAAATTAAGTTCTTCGTGAAGAAAAATTTCTTTAAATACGTTATGTTCGTTTCTTCAGTAGAATTTTCATTTACTCCACATTTTAGTTAAAAAAGGAGAACAATAATTTTGATCCGAACAATATACAAAATTAATATATAAAATCATTTCCTACGAAATAAGTACGTTAATTTTCTTTATTTTTTCTGATATGACCAAATAAATAACATGACAAACTTTTCACTATCATGTTTTATTGAAAAAAAATGAAAATAAATAAAGGTTTAATTTTTAAGTGAAAATATCGTTATTTCCTGTTAATATTAATATTAAAAATATTTGTAACGTAAAAATTGTAGAATTTTTTTATGAATTTCATATACCAGAAAAAAATTACTTAACAAAATTTTTAAACTGTGAATTTATAGTTTAAAATTAATTTATATATATTTTCGAGAAAGTAGTTATTTACCATCACAACAATAATTCTTTCACTAATCTTAAAAAAATTAATAAATAAATCCATTTTAATAATAATTCTGGCAATGATATGTTATGCATTTACATTTTTTCAACTTCCCTTCCTTCAACTTCAATTTATATATACAGAAGTATTCATGTCAATTGCATAATGTAAATTAATTATAAAATGAAATGTTTGCAAAATCTTGTTTATATAAAATTATTAGAGGACTAGAAGATTATGAAATAGACAGAATGTTATTTTTAAATTTCATTGAATTTTCGAAATATCTTGTAATAACACATAATGTTTCATAAAATATCAGAATAATCCCTACGAAATAAAGAAATACATATTAAATTATTTCATGAATAAAATAAAACAATTCAAAACGGATTCAAATCTTGTTCAGCTTCTTAAATATACTTAAAAATTTGCCAATACTATAATTTTCAGGTAAAATTTCATTTTTCATTTGAATATTCAACATCATACTATTTACTCCTTAACAGATTTACTCTTTTGTGCCATTTTCTATGAAGAAATTTAAATACTGCTGAATATACCCCAACAACTTCACTCTGTTTATCAATAAAATTTATTTAATATTTTGATGTTTGAATAAAAAATGTGAGTTAGCTTTAAAACATAATTTAGGAAATAGTTCTTAGTATTTAAGTAAACCAATTTGTATTTCACAACATAATTTATTTTTTAATTCAGTATTCAGCAAATTTGTTTTGCAAGTATGAAGTACAATTTTGAAACGGTTTGCGCCCGATAGTGACAAGATCAAACTGAATGACTTCTGAATAATATTTCAAAGTATGAAATTCCAACTGTTTCAAACTTTTTTCTAACAAAATGAACATCAGATTTCAATTATAAATAACTGATTCAATTAATATATTCTTTATCTACATTATTTTTTGCTAATTTTAAAAACAACTATAATATAAGGAATTATAGTTTAACGAATGAATAATATGAAATCTGTTTCTTCAACAGTAACATCAGTCGATATAATATTTTTGAATTTATTGTTCCTACATTTTTATAGCAATACTTTTATTTAGATTTGCAGATATTTTATGAATTATTAATAATTTTTTACTTCTGATGTAGTGATAAAAAAAAGCCTGTCAGATTACAAAATTTCTTTCGAACTTCAAGTGTTCATAGTTATGAAACTATGATAACATTTTCAGGCATGAAGTCTGTTCTCAAAAAAGCACATTAAATATTTATCTTTTTTTCTTAAGAGGAATTTGATTTTTAAACTAACGAAAAAGTAGTTATCACTTAATTC
>JAPDSC010141097.1:5154-28559 GCA_026290005.1 Latrodectus geometricus
ATCCCTTTACATGTATATCTTATTTATCTCTTAACTCTGTTAAAGACATAATAGGGAAAATAATAGAATTGATTTCTTTTTGTGCCTATATAACTAATTTTAAAACAGATTTGCATAAGAAAAAGACACACTTGTATAATAAAAAACATAAATAATGTATCAGAAATTTCTTTATAATATGTACAGCAAGCTGATATGTAAATGCTGTGACCTCAAAAATATCTATAAAGTTTTTACAACACAATGTACAATGAATTTAGGTAGTTACAATAAATTATTTACTTAAACTCACTCAAAAATAAATCCTAAATATCACATGTATTTCCAGTAATTCATATAATGCTTGTGATTTATTTTTGTGTTTACCAAAATTATTTATAGTAATCATCTAAACTCATTGTTCATTTTGTTGTAAAAACTTTATGGCAGGATTAATGTATTATAATACATAAGGGAAGAAGAAAATGTCCAGAATGTATAGGCTGGTACAAATAAGGAATAAATTTTAAGCATGAATAAATTATATTTTTCAAGTTTTTACCAAAATTATATTATGTAATTCAAATATCAAGGGAAATTGTATCTTTATTTGCTCATAAATTCATAAATAGCTTGAAACTATATATACTGAGTTTGATATATTACAATTTTAAACCAAAGAATAAATCTGAAAAAAATTAGTTGTAGTCAAAAAGATTAATAAACTCAAAAAATTTTATTTAAAAAGAAAATTCAAATTTATACTAATACCCTCTTAGAAAGAAAAATTCATATTAAAAAGTTTACGAGATATTTAAAACTCATTATAGTAAATCATAATATATTACATGGACAAGAACAATATAATTCAAAACTTTTCGAATTATCAAAAGGTTCTTGGTACTTTCTCATTACCAAATGTCACCACTTGGTAATGAGAAATTACCTGATTGGGAAATCCTGGTTTTGATTCCGTCCATAGATGAATACCCGGGGGTAAGTGTTGAGTTTTTCTTTTATGTATATACGTCTTTCGAGTAGGGAGCTTGGGGATTTTAGGATTTCCTGCTTTATCACGCATACAAAATCATTACATTTACAGGATATCATTTTCATGATACCTGGTAAATATAACCGGGTACCATCATATTTGGTAACTGGGTATCATTATTAGTTTATTCACTTTAACATTTGCAGGTATAGAAGCAATAATACCCGGTGAGTGTTAAAATACCCTAACCTGTAACTCATCAGCTATGTACTGTCCATTAGACAATGTGAAATTGTCATTTGATAAAAGATATTCACAAAATTATTACAAAAGAAAAATTTTAAAAACATTTAGATTGGAAATTAAAATGAAATGTCGGATTTATTTGCAACAACGGAAATGTGACTACTCTTTGCTTTAAACATTCGAAGGCATATCAGTTTCAATATTGATGAAAAGAAAAAAAAACAAACCTACGAGGTGAATTTCTCTGCAACTCCATATAAACATGGGATCCAATTAAATTCATTGACAATACGACTTGATGCATTTGGCAAAACGTCTAGTATCAAGCAGTTTCATAAGAATAATTATTTTCTTTCAAGCGTTCAACCATTCTACATACTCTTTCCATTTATTCGGAGGAAAGCAATATATCTCTGTCTCTTCGAATCCTAGTTACGGCCCAATCACTCCCCCATCCCTCCTGCCGACAGGCGGATTGCCTCTTTCAAAAGATTGCTCTACGAATATGCCGATGGAATATAAACTCTCCAGAGTGAACATGGGAAGAAGAGTATTTGGGCTTTCACGTTAATGGAGACGAGGAACAATAAAAATGTTCAGGGAATAATCAGTCGGCTCTAAAGTGACCGTCTGTAAAGATTTTGTAACAGAAGCTAATGCGTAAGTTTGGTAAACACTAAAGTAAAAGGTTGAATCATTTATGTTTTGTTACAGTATAAATTGGAAGAGGCTTGTTTTATAGTTACGCGATAAGTAAATAGGATTAATGAAATGAAAAGGAATATTTAATCAAAATTAATTTGGAGACTAATGGAATGTTTTATTAAGATATTTCAGAACTCTTTGTCTTAATATATTATCCTTACATGTGTTTATTTTGTATACTAATGCATTTTCCTTAGGGTAATGTATTTTAACGTTCTTTATGAGGCAGTTAAGATTTTGTAATGAGATTAACATTTACTAAAAAAATTTTTTTAATGAAAACTGCATTACTTTTCTATTAATTAAATTATAACTGAGCCTTAATAAGAACGTGAAAACATAGTCTGTATTCTATTCAATGGTTTTATAAAAATCTAAATTAATATCAAATATACATTTTTAAAAAAAAGACAGTTAATAATAAGAATATTTCAAAGCAGCTTTTGATGTATAAATAGTTTGACTTCTATTTTTCTTCTTTAAACAACATGAAACTAGAAGCTAATTAATTTCAGAATATTAGAATATTGTTTTCACGAAGAATTATGCAAATCGTACCAAACTTACATAAAATGTAAAGTAAAGTAAGGTATTCAAATGATAGGAATTACAAAGTTATTATGCATGCGTAGAATAAAAAACCAGATCTTTATCAACCTTATGTTTCATATATATATGAAGGACTGTAGAGATACTTAGAAATCTGTTTACAGTCCTCTGTCTCTGCTATACATGTTTAATTAGTGCTCGATACGGCTCGTGAAAAGCAAAGAACACTATAATAACAATTTTTGGAGTTCATACGAAACTTCATCATCGATATGAAAAAGGTTTGATTTTTCGTATCGAGAAATCGCAACCCACACACAATATAATGCGCAAAAATAACGCGGTCATGGAAGAAATGGACAGAAGAGAAATTAATAATGTGAAACCTGGCCGTGAGTCACACAATATTATAAAAGTTGGACGATTAGCTCCTCATTCATTTAACTATGACCAACCATAGAGCATCCTCCCTTAAGCTGGAGCACATTTTCAGGTATCGTCTAGCCCTACGGTTCATCATCTTTTGCAGTGTCAATTGTATTCCAGGATAACTAAATGCAAAATATCCTTGTTGTTGAAACACAGGCACCTCTGACTTTAGTGGTTTCAGCAATACACTGCATGGTGTACTTAGTGACAATAAAATGTTTTACCCAATGAATTGTGGAATAATTTGGAGTACAATGATGGAAGAGTACCAGCCAGATATACTATTCCATAAGCAATAACCTCTTATGTTGGAATAACTACTTATACTGGTTGCAACAATAACCACTTATATTGGATTTGAAGTCTTATCTGCTGTACACATCGGCAACAATATCACAGCACTGATCCCCCATCCTGTTAAAACGAGCTTCAGCTCTGTCAACGAAACTATACAACTATCCTATTTAAAATTCTCGCATATGTATGTAGCTTATCAGAAATGCATATGAGCATACAAATGTATGTTTAAGTATATATATACACACACAAATACAAATAGATAACTATAGGTAAGTATGGCATGATTTTTATAATTTTATTGAAAAAATTTTTAATAATGATATTCTTCGTATGAAATTCAATAGAAAATTTACATAACGAGCAAATGTTATTTCTTAAGCAATATAAATATAAATTTACTATGGAATGTAGTTTTTACTTTTAGCATCGGCTTTATGAATAATTTACTTTAAAGTGTTCGAAGATTTGATAGTTAATTATGTAAGCTATTTCCTTTTATATTTTATTATGTAAATTAAGCTAAATCTTTTTCTTCAAATAATTTTAATTTGTGTCAATTTTGAGTTGATATTATTAAAAGCTATATATGTAACACACACACTTGCACATTAATTTATTATGACAGATTTGATTATTTATTTATTTTTATGAATATTTAAAATAAATTACTTTTACAGTTATATATCAATGCTTTTATACTATTTATATTATATTAAGTGTAATTTATAATATTTTAAATTTAAATGTTTCATTACATTAAAAAAAATGAAGTTTTAGTCACAAGATTTTCATATAGTTTAGTATAATGTTTATGCATTATTCATAAATATTATGCATAAATAACATCTTGATAATGCTTTATGTATTATTCAAGCTTTTTTTTTTGTTTGTTTATGTGAAACCATGCTTAATAAATGTAAAAGCAGATCAATACAGGCGCAGACATAACTTAAGTCTTTAACATTACACCAACCACGCATTTTACTCTAGATTTACAAACCATATTTCACCTGGCAAATTTTTACTTTTTCTTCGAAAGCAAGAAAGCTAGAAATAAGCAAGATTTATAGTTTAGACTTAGAACCCGTTTGCAGAATTCATTTCAGAATAAACTCTGCCAACTCAAAAAATAATCTTTCAAAAGTGACTTTCATTTCTAGTCGTTATTTGCTCAACGACAAAAAAAAAAGTTTGAAACGAAATAAAAAGAAATAACGGTATATCTATTTTGCAAAGTTATACGGAAGAGAAAAAGCTTTTTTTATCAAAGCCTTCTCTGACATGAAATATCTTTCCGATGCTTTTAACGCAATAGGTTTTAATCCAGTTTTGCGCTGGAAAAAAAACTTAAAGGGGAAAAGCAGCGAAGAATTCTTTTCTGCATTGAACATATACAGAGTGAAAAATTGTGAATCATTTTTGTATTGAAAGAAAAAACTTGTGTGGTGAAAGGATATTTTTTGATTATTCAACAGTATGGTAGGAGATGAAATAAAAGTCTTATGTTACACTTGTGTAATCACTAATCCGAATAAAAATGTGGGAGCTCCATTATAACAAATAAATCTTTTTAGAACCCTGTATATTAGTGTTTCTAAAATGAGATTAATAATATTAAGGATTTATTGGAAATTTTGCTGATAAAAATATAAAAGCTATATATAAATTTTAGACTATAGGTTTCTTCTTTTATTAATGACTAGTAACATAATAAGTGGTTAATCTCTATCTTCTAACAAAGATTTTTTTTTAATTATTTGTATGTTTTAAATTCAATAAAAATAACTAAAGTTATATTTTTTAATTATCATGGCTGGTAATATTATTGAATTTTATATAAAAAAAAAGTAAGGGGAACAAATAAGAAATTATTTTTGCAATTTTTGCTTAAGCAGTAATGATAAATTATAAAAATTAATATTAAAGTTAAATTTCAATTTTTGTTTAAACAATTTGCACAAAATATTTAAAATTAAAATGTTGAATATTTGCCTCTTTTTACTTAGAAGTTGCTAAAATCGCTAAAATTTTAAGCAATTAAAATTTAATTGTTTTAACTTTGCTATTTTAAATATTGTTTAATTAAATTACATTCAAATTAAAATTCAGTTTAACCAAATTGAACAAGAATTCATATGAAATGATAATACAATAATAAACAAAAATCTAAGTGAAAATATTTGTTTTCTCTCTATATGTAATAAATAATATAGAAAATTTAAATTATAAAAAATAAAGTATTGCATAAAATATTTTGTTAAAAGTATTAGTTGAATAGACAGCAGAATTGTTATCATGATATCATTTGTTCCATAGTTAGTAGGCTCAATTACGACGTTGGGAGTACATGTTTGCAATGATTTGGAATCCATCTTAAATCATTGATCCCAGTTTAATTAGCCCTCGTTTTCAAGAAGTAATTATTCACTGGCAAACAAAGAGAGGCTATACAATTTTCAATAAAACAGTACAAGTTTTGTTTTTGGTCGAAGACATGATTTTGATGACCAGAAGTAAAAGAGCCTTAATTGAAATCATTAATGAATTGGCTATAGAAGCCATTGTTTTTGGATCAGGATTCATTTAAAGAACACCTAAATGTAAGAATATAGCTTATAAAAAAATTGTTACAAATACTGAACTTTATGCAAATAAATAAAGTTTGAAAGTGTTACAGAGTATAAGTAATTGACACTAATATAACAAGAAACAATAATATTTTGCCAGAATTTAAACAAAGGCTTATTGTATGTAGCTACATTAGTTTTTTATAACAGAAAATACTAGTTTGATATAAGCCCTTTAGCTCCTAAGTTATAACATGGAAATCGAAAATTTTAGTGCATAAAATTGTGATCAGACTGATGGTTATCTACGAGTCAAAGACTTGCAAATTTATCCAAACATTTTAAAAGATAATGATAATCTGAAAGATTAAGATCTTCAAAATCATTTTTAGATCAATCTTCCAGGGTATTGTTTGAAGGTAACAAAACAAATATAAAATTTAAAACTTGTTTACAGAAAAATATGTAATTAACTATATATGGTAAACAAGAAACCTCTTCCCCTTTTAGCATTGTCATTATATGAATTGAGAATAAATATGCAAATTTGCATGACTTGTATGAATAAGTATGACTTGTTTGAAACACCAATTAGTCGAGAGTAGGAATATGAGTGGTTATAAAAGCAGGTCTACCACGCTTATTCATCAATCGTAACTCGTATAGTGGTGAAGAACTCGTTCGATTTTATTTTCTTCATGACTTCAAAGTGGGCTTATTAGCTGCTGCATCAAGCCATCGAATATATCAAGCGTTTGGGGATAGTGCCGTGAATGAACGTCACGTTAGGCATTGGTTACACAAATTCAGGTTAGGAGACTTGTCCTTCTGATCCCACTCAAGATTATGCTTCGTGTGGGGTGGACTAGATGTCAGGTGGCTTATGAGCTGCTACCAGTAGGCCAAATGGTCACTGCGAGCCTGTACTCGCAGCAATTGGAATGTGTGCAACAGGAATTGCAGCCGAAGAAGTCCACACCGGTTAATCGCAATGGTGTACTGTTCTTGGCTAATTATACGAGGCCGCATGTCACGCGGATGACCGAAAATACCATACAGTGACTTTGTTGGAAGACTTTGTTCCATCCTCTTTACTCACCTGACCTTGTACCATCAGATTATCCCATCTTCCATTCCCTGAATAACCGTCTTCATGGAACATCCTTCACCAATGAAGTAAACTTGCGCCAAGCACTTACGAACTTCTTTGTGTTCGAAACCCCAGAGTTCTACTTCAAGGGCATTCTACAACTCGTTCGCAGAAAGTACTGGATACCGATTGTGATTACTTCGAGGACTAACAGTAGGTTACATTTTCTGTAGCTCATATTCTTTTCAGTCATTAAAAATAGTAAGAGTTTTCTTACTTATTTTTATAAAAGAGTATATCAGGATAACACAGAATATATGGCAATCCATGCAGAAAAATTTCTTAAAAGTCATTTCCAGTGAAAAAAACAGCTGCATAGATAAAATTGAAGGAGATCTTGAAAACTTAAATAAGAAAAATTAAGGGATGAGACAAATTTTTTTGGAGTCGAATTGTTAGGGAAACTATGATATAATATAAACCGTAATGTCAAGAAATAAAAATAGCAAAAGTAAAATTGTTTTATGCAACATTTTTCATACATTCAGCAATAGAGATATATAGAGCATATATTTCTTCAATAAGATTTAATAAGCATTTGTAAACTGATATTCTAATTAGAGTATCATTCTTATAAAATAGACTTATTTTTTACCAGAGGATTCTTCTCCATTAAAAAAAATGTAGCTGTTTACTATACCGTCTCAAATATCTAAATCAAATAAAAATAAAAACCTATATTTGAAGCTTGTCTCTTTTACTTACATGTTTCATTCATATTGTATTATTACCTGAGTGTATACAATATTAAACATAAAGCAGTTTCAGTTGTTGTTTTAAATTTAATTATTTGAATATTAGTTTATCAATTGAATATTAGTTTATCCCATTGACATCTAGTTTATCGTATCTTAACTAAATACATATTTCTAAGAACTCATTGAATATTGTCATGTGGAAATTTTTGCATTTAAATAATTTTTTCAGATTTACTGTCGTAAGAATATCAGTTTATTGTTTTTATATTAGATAATTATTTTAGGTCATAATTTCAAATTTGTGTTTGGTTTAATAGTGCATATAATTTTTCAACTAACTCAAATTATGTTGAATTTATCATTTTTCTAAACACTAGATAAGTTGAGTTTAATTAATAAAATACGAGCATTATATTTTTCTTTTCCATTTTGTGAAATAATAGTACATAATTCAGCGAAACAATGCCTAAAAGAATGCTCATAACGCATAAATAATTTGAAATTGTAATCTTTCAAATGTCTATTGAAGCCATGATACCATAAATATTCTTTAGAAAAGTGATCATTTTATTTGTTCATCTTGCATACTGAACAAAATATTAGAACAGTGTAGAAACTACCTTTGAGAGAACACTTTCATAACATCTTTTGCATTTAGATAATGCTCTTAAAATGGATGCGCATTAAATGTCTACAACAAAATGTAAATAACAATCTATTAATAATCTTTATCCCGTTGAAATTTCAATAAAACTTATGAATTTATTAACAAATACCTTAGCGTGAACTTGTACGGTTTATGAAATCCTTGAGAAATAAAAGTTATACTTTTGCAAAGTTGTATCTTTGAATAAAGTGTTTCATGCAATTCATTCACTCTATTTTCATTCTAATGAGCTACACCTCCCCCTTACCCACCAACAATTATTCCCCAGAGTTCCCATCCTTCAACTTTTCCTGTCTCGGAATTCTACAGCCTCACTTTCTCATTGGTCGAAGTCTCAGTCACGTGGCGTCATTTCTCCATCTTCGATTGGATACTGAGGTTAAGACAACGCCCGCTTTAAGACTGTGAATCAATATTCCTATGCAGTCTTATTACACTCATCGTCATCGCTACCTTTACCCTTCTTTCTATGCGCCTCAGATTTTATCTTCAATTCTCTCTTCCCAGTTTCTCCCTTTTTTTTCCCCTCTCATCTTTTCTTTCGTTACTTTCCTCCTTTCTTTTTCAAGTCTGTTTTCCCTTTTGTTGAAAACTTTATCGATCGGTCTTGTTTCGTATTTATTTTCTGTTTGGTATGAGATAGCTTCTCTTCTCAGTACTTGCTCATATCTTTCCTCAAAAATAAATCGATGCTGGAAGAGAAGTTGTATAAAGAGTATTTTTTATTCAGTACAACTTTTATTGCTTAGGCGTTTTTATATACTTTGGGAGCGTTTTTCACAAACAGGTTGTTTTTATAACAATGCAGAAATTACTTGAAAACATACAATGGTAACTGAAAATTTTATTAAAAAATTCTCTTTTGATTTTAAATTAAAACATTCAGGATAAATAAACTATTTAGGATGACTATGACAATTATGAATTAAATAAGAACCTATTAATCACAAAATTTAAATAACTTATCTTTAAAAATAATGAAATATTTTAAGAAAGTTTTCTAAAAGTTTTAAGAATACATATGAATGCAAAATAAAATATCAAGAATTGCTTGAATGTCATTGAAAAGTTTATCAATTTTATAATATATTTTGAATAAGTTAATGGCTTATTTCTTTATTCTTTCATTATTTATCACTTTTTAACTGCGCAAATGCTCAAATTAGCAGCTTTTTTAGCAGTTAATTTTACTTTGAATTATGCCTGATAATTTTTTTGCTTATGAATTTAAGAAAAATCTGTTACAAATAACTGTTTTGCAGATGAATTTCTTACGTTCCTTAAAAATATGAAAAATTATCTAATAAATCAAATATTTATTTTAATTTTAATCAAATAAAATTATATGACTTTCATACAACTTTAATCCTTTAAAACTGTGTGACTGCCAAACATAATTGATTTTCATTAAAATGATTGCAATTTCTTTTACCTTGCATTAAGTATTTAATCATTGAGAAAAGTATAATACTTTTCAAATTAATATAAAAAGTATTATTTGGAAAACAATAAGTAAAAAGTATATTATTCAGTACTCTATTTTTAAGTATTACTTTCTATCTATTGCGTGTACATTACTATTATGCATTTAATTTTATGACCAAAGTATTTTGGTAGGTGGAAATATTTTATTAAATTTAAGTTATATTTCGTAACAAAAATCTATGAATCTTAATTTTATGATGTATAAGAATGATCTATTTCCCTAAAATGAAAATTTTAGATGTTTAATTCTTATTCTTTAATATTAAATATAATTCCTTACATAAAACTTAATCATTCATTTCTCAATATGAGAAAATTTGCATGCACTTCCGCTATGTGCAACTCCAACATCTCTGTTTCATAAATACATTTCAATACAAATTAATTCATTTTTATAAGTTATTTATCTTATTGAAATATTTAGTCCTCTGATAATCTTATTTAAATTACCAGTAATTTCTGAATATTTGTAACTGAATAATAGATTCACATCATTAAAAATTTGCAGCATCTATCGAAGTGGAAATAAATTGCTCCACAAATCAGGACACAATAATTAAAATTTAAATGCCAAACACTTTAAAAAGTTATGCTTTGATTTCCCTATATAAATATTTTTATAGTAAAGTACATTATAGTATTCTTTCCAAATTGACTTTTAGGTTTTTATTCCAATATTTTTAAGCTTATAGGAATTCATTTGTTTAACTTCCATTTAACATTAATAAATTTGAAAAAGCAAATTATTACTTTTAAGTTTAATTTTCAAACTAATTAAAAAACGAATATTTTTTCATTGCTTCATAACTTGAAGTAAAACATTAAATTTTGAAGCAATGAATAATATAACATTGTAATGATATTTTACATAAATTAAGTAACAGACTTTAAAGATATCATAATTTGTGTATAGCTAGCTTCAAATATTGATAGAAAATCAAAATACCTTTTATTCATAAAATATCTATAAGATATTCTTTAATAATGTATATTTCATTGTTATATATATAGCGGAGTGTATTTTCTATACTAGAGTAAATCACTGTATAAAACGTTTTGAAAGTATATATTTTTTCACAGTTTATAGCAAAAACATTTGCTATTTTAATGGTTGAAGAATTGCAAACAAAAGCTTATCAGTAAACAAAACATATTCTCATCTTTTATTATATATCAGTTTGCATATTGAATTATTAAACTGATGCTGTTTTAAATTTTCTAAGAATGTGCCAACAATTTTTACAGCTACAAATTTGGTAACTATTGCTTATCCTTTCCTTTTGGTAGCATAGACTTAAACTTTCAGTAAATTCTCTTTTGCTGCAGTACAGTTAATTTAAGCGATACGGCATTCTGCTCCGGAACTATTCTCGATTCAAGAAAGAAGCATGATTCTTTTTCTCCTTTTAAAATTGTCATCTATGCGTAACTGTTAGAAGTAAAAAAAAGGATAGTATTGTATTTTATCTTCCTTCTACATTTCCACTGTGTAATTAAAAAATGTGTGTGGAAAAACAATACCTGTTCAAGCATTTTTAAAAGTATTTTTTTTTTTTTAATTTTTGAACAAGTATTCTTTTTCCACATTGCAGAGTATGTGTTTATACTTGCCTTAACCTTTTAACTGTCACACCCGAGTATTACTCGGGGTAATGTTTTTTGGTGCATCGTATTAATGTACCCGAATATATATCAGGAGACGTTTATTTCGGCTTCATATCTTTGTCAAACCGAACTGTACCTGGGAAAAAGTTAATGTGTAAGTTAACTACTAAGTTCATTTTATTATTATAATAAAAATTTACAATTTGTGTACCCAAATTATCAAAATAACTTGACAGTTAAAGGGTTAATGTCCCTGAAGGATACCCATTGGAACACGCGTGAAAACAGTATCGACTGCAATAGTTCAATTCTATTCAATTTTGTAATTTAGAGGAAATTTCAAGCATTCTATACCTTATTCGATTTTGTTTTTGCTAATTTATACTTACTATCTTCCTTCGTAAATAAAACTATGTTTTGAATAAAAATTAAGTAAATAATGACTAAATTTATTTTTCAAAATTGTTGTTTTCCCCAAAACTATGTTTACATTTTTCATTCAAGTACGATTTATTGAAGCTATCGGGCTTGACTTGTAAATTTTACATAAAGTAATAAATTTTTATTGTTAAAATAAACTAATAACAGAAAATACAATGTTATTTCTAAAATGATATTATCAATTCTGTTCCTCATAATTGCCAACTTCTTGCATCGATAAATAAATATAAAACAATTCCTTAATCATTGTGATAAAAAAGTTTTTCTTCAAATAAAATCTTAATTAATTTTAAATATAACAAACCTCAACAAAAATTTAAAGTATAAGTGTCGTACATTAAATTGCTATTGTATTTATATTAATCATATAGGGTTCACATTAAAACTTGTGTATATTGCTTCATTTCGTTCTTGTATGTTAATCTTAAATCTATCATATTTTCCAGATTTAAGCAAATCAGTTTCTGACAAGCTGCAATTACATACTAAAAAAAGCAATTTTGTTTAATATTCAAAACAGGGATAAAAAAAAGCTTGATTTTATTCCCATTAAACAGCATAAAACAAATTAAACCAAATATTTAACACTTCTGTTATGCTATTAAAAGCACCGTCTTACAACCACCTCTCCTCTAACTTAAGGACAGGACTTCGCAACATATTAAGTGCATTAATGCCATGAGCTCGACATCACTTGCAATTAAGTCATAGGCACCTTCAGAATCCCTCTACACACCGAGTCAAGATCCAAGTCATGAACGATCACTTTCTACCGGAGAAATCCCGAACTGTCAGGGTGGCTTAGTCGAATGTGTAGACGTAAAGTACGTGCCAGGAATGGAATGACTCCTTAAAGATGGATCTTGATAGGTTGATCGTGGTCTGCCTCAATGGTACGATTTAAGCTGGAACTATTCGCTTCTCCCGCGATCGTAGCTTTACTCTCTTTCGGCAGAACCGAATTGTGGGAAGCACTTTAACCTCCCACCCTTTTTCTGTTCCGTAGGCACTTGATATTCCAAACACGAGAAGAGTTGATGAGAAAATAGTACATTGGAGTGGACTCAAAGGCTACAGAATTTGCACAAATTGCTAATGGAGGTTTTGTTTTCATAGAATAATTAGAACCCTGAATATTAGAGTTGCGGTTTGATTTGCATTTGCAGATTTTATACGCTGACTCCAAAATACTGATTAAATATAAATTAAATTCTCTGAGGTTGCCACAATTTTAGTTGCACCTTTTGACAAACTTAATCTTTCAATCTGGTATTTAATAAATGAATGATGACGATTTTATCAATCATTCAATCTGATATTGTTTAAAAACGAAATGAAAATTTTGGCATTATAACTAAAGGGCTAAGCAAAGGCAGACATATTAGTGATTTATTTCAAAATTTTCATTACTGATTTAAGTCTCCTTTCAGTAATTTTTCATTTTTTGGGGGGAGAGACAATTATGAGTAAATAATATATTTATCATTCTATATAATTTGTGAAATAAAAAAGGTTATAGCTTAAAAATTCAGCAAAATATGGAGAAATTGCCTTCAAATTATTTTACATAAAATCAAACAGCGATTAATTTATCAAAATGTACAGCATCCGTAGAATTGAGTTTTAATTAACTATTACTATTATTGTAAGAAGAATTTTTCTTATTTTACTTCATTAATTTTTTTTTATTACCGTTTTCGGGAAAATATTTAATTTTGCTTAATTTATTTAATGAGGTTTTTCGCTAAAAATAATTTAAACACAAATAACGTAATATAATCTGAGTGATTAACTAACTATTCATATATAAAAACTATTTCATTTATCAATTAATATTTCACAGTCATATGTTAATAGGATATATAATATATAATTAAAGATTTAAATACTAGTCAAATTAACATTTCATTTCTTGGAGTATAATTATTTTTCATTCCGATACTTAAAGCAAATAATTTGTATTATTGCACAGAATTATTTAAAAGATAATGTAATTTAATTTGATGTTTAAGACATTAGATTATTAAATTTTAAGTTATACAGTTAATATACATGGAACATATTCCAAATTTAAATTTTAAATTTAATGAGTATGTCAAAACTTATTAATTATTGTAAGAATATATTTATATTGTTTGAAATATAAAATATTAAGATATTTTTTTTAACTTTTAATTTAAATATCTCATAAATGTTTATTTGTTTATATTTTTTTAACAATTTTTAAAAACTAGGCAAATTAACATTTCAGTTATTGCAATATAATTATTTTTCATTCAGATATTTAAGACAAATAATTTGAATTATTGCACAAAGAGTTACTTATAAGATAGTACAATTTAATCCGGTATTTAAGATTTTAGATTATAAAATGTTAATTTATACAGTTAATATATATAAAACATGTTCCAACTTTAAATTTTAAACTAAATCCATATGTCAAAACTTCGTAATAATTGTAAGAGTATATTTATATTGTTTGAAATATAAAATATTCAGATATTTTTTTAACTTTTAATTTAAATATCTAACAAATGTTTATTTATTTTTATTTTTTGAATGATGCAATTTTATAAATTTGACAAAAAATGAAACATTCAAAATATAAATGATTCATTTTCAAAAATTTGATATTAATCTTATAGTTTTATAGTAGTGTCAACTGTTGTCAAGACTCGGATGTTATATTTTCCAACAATATAAAACATTATTTTCCAATCTGGAGTAAATTCTTAACTACCTCAAAGATGCTGATGAATACTACTTTCTTAACACTTTTCATTCAAAAATATATAAATTGAATTTTACTACACTTTCGACGATATATTTGCCATAGGACTCAGTTCCTGTGACCGCGAGCTTACAAAACGAAACTTGCTGCCAAAACTAATACGGGGAGCCGTCAAACCCTTTTAAACATGACATAGGCATTGTCGGCGCCTTTTGCCCTACAACACAAAAGGGTGGACTTCCATTAAGTCACCAGAGGTACTTTTCCTCCCTCTTAAAAGCTTTTTCGGTGATTCAAGAGGGGGAGAACAGTGGGCTCGATCCCTCTTGGGGATCAGGGGGATTTCACTGATGCTGTTATCACTGGTTCTTAGACGAAAGATTTATTGTCGGGGGATGGATGGGCTAGAGCGTTCTATCCTGGCTATTACTTAGAGAGACGATTTTCATATGTTGGAATCAGCAAAAGAACAGAGAATATGCTGTTGAAAATACATCATTTACTTTTTAAATTTTCCATACTGTATTATTTCTTTCAAAAAAGCAAGCTCAATGTACATAGTTTGTTGCAACAATTTTTAAATTTTGAAAAAAGATAAACTAGTTCTTCCTATTTTTTCCAGAATGAGTGATAAACATATACTAAGTTAATATATGAGATTTTTCATCAAGCTCAAGGAAGGCGCCTTAAAAAACTATAATGATTAAATGTGTAATATTTTATAAGTACTTACTTAATCTTAATTGTATTTTTATTCAATAAGACATTTAAAAACACAAAATGCTGTCCTTGTAAATGTAGGAACCAATCTTTTAAGCTATAAAATATGAGAAAAAAAGAAGTTTTTGTTAGTTTCTCTAAAATAACATTTTTAAAAAAGATTCAGGTACTTTATCAAAAATTTAGAGACTTATTTAAAGAACTTTAAAGGTTATTAAGAAAGTTTATTAAAAATATTATATTTTTATTAACATTAATGATATAAAAAAGCATGATATTAATATACTTAACGATTGCTGAAGTCCTGTGAAATCATCAGTATTACATTCTGTTGTTATTTGGCTGGGTATCATATACTATGCAATAAATTAATAGCACTGTATTACTTTTATTAATTTATAGTTTCATGTCTTGAGTGTTTTCATAAAATCAAATATTTTCTCTCTGTTACAAATTAATGCAATATAACTCCAAAATCATAAAATGAAACTCTTTTGCACAAGTTATATTTGTTCTCAAGAGAATATCAGAGCTCAATATCTCAGATATAGAAGAAGTCAGCATTAACTTCAATAAAAGGGTTGGATTTTCCATTTGAGCACTATTACTTTCTTGATACCAAACTACTATATCTGGAAAATATTTAAGTATCATAGAGTTCTCGAGACTAGTTGAAGTTTTTCATCCCTTCTACATACAATGACGTCACATCCGGCACTCTACTAGCTGTCGGAAACTCAGGGCGTCATTTCCGGCTTCAAATCCGGAGACGATAGACAGAATGAGTGGAAACGGGGATCTTGAAGTATCCAATTTCCTGACAGGACTAGGGATTTAGAGTTTTTCCTTCGTTCTAGAATTTAGAAAAGGTATTTTCGAAAGTTATATAAATCTCTCTAGAGCTACAAACGACAATGTTTATATTTTGTCTGAAAATTTATTATTCACATAAAATCAAACTTAGATTTTTATAAAAACTTATTTCTAGTGGTAAAAAAGATAAAAAAAAATTCATTAGTATCTGTACTTTTAAATGGAATAATTACTTGCTTTGTTCAAGTTACCGAAAACATTTTATCTACATATGATACTAAATAATGACATCTAAATCCCTTGATTCATATTTATTGCTTTTGAAAAAGTTATTCTCATAAAAAGTATTTATTTACAATATTATAACATTTAATTGCAAAGAAACATTTTTAATGCAACTTAAATTCAAGTCATTAATAAATAAAAAACTTTACATTACTAAAATTAAGCATAATAAATTCTAACTTATGCACTCAGCAATCTAATTTTATCATTTTTATTCCAGGATTTGACAAGATGTTTGACAATTTTCAGCTTTTAACAATACCTTATATATATATATATATATATATATTGAGAATCAACTAATTAATCTAAACTCATAAGTTCAATAATCAATTACTCACAGTTATAATATTAATGAATAATTGTATTTACTTGAATAAACCTTGGCTTACAATAAATTTATTATTGTAAACAAAACGATTAAATGTCAAATAAAGGAAAATACACTGATTCTATTTTTAATTACTTATAGAAATTAATATTTTATTTGCAGACTACAATTAAAAAATATATTTATAGAATTCAAAGATAGATTTCAATTATTATTTATGTTGATAATTAGTCCTTTGGCAACATTTTTCTATAAAAATTTCTTTTATTCTTCCCAGTACTCATGTAGAAAAGGAATGAATTTTTATGTGAATATTATTCTCTTATATTCAAAATATTATATATGTTTGCTCAGCATATAGAAATTATTAGCAATCAAACAAAAATTTTATTCTTAACAGTAATTTGAATAAAATTAAAGGAGTATTTCTCAAACTGAAGATTTTCCAAGTTTTCTTACAATACAGTTTGTAAAATAATTATGATAAAATGTTAATATTATCAAGCATTTTGGTAATATATTTTTCATATTTTTGGAATTTTTTATTTTTGTACTAAAAATAATAATTAAAAAAAACGTTTAAACTACTGAGACTATGGGCATAATTTGTAATTTTTCTTCTCAACTATACTACTTTTAGAGATGTTTGTTATTTTATAAATCACCCTGTTTATGTACTCTGATCAAAAGTAAAGCCAAATTCTGTCTTACATTTTGTATATCTTTAAAATAAAACCCTTAATCTATTTACCTACCAAATTCTGATTCATGCTTAATTGAGAACAGTTGCAATTAAGAATGGAACTTACATCAGGGAATCGGTCTCTGATAATTTAAAAGAAAAACTGAATTTCATTTTGAAATTTAGATTAAAATTTATTCCTCTTAGATTAAATTTTGATTAACTCTGATTATAGTACTCCCTGTAAAGTTGCTTAAGTGGCAATGTCTTTTAGTTAATGAACGATTCGAAATTCTCCTCCAAAGTTCTACTCACTTTAATAATGGAGGCATGTGGTTCTTATCCTACTTTTAAAATGGTGATTTATGTATAACTTCTGAAAGTAGATAAAGAATATTTATATCAGATGAGTCTCCCCTCTGCATTCTCATAATTTAAAAAATGAAATTTACAATTTTTTTTTAAATTTCTTAAAAAGTATAGTTTGCGAATTATAGTATCTTTTTATGATTTTTCCAATAAACCATCGATAGAGAATGCACTGGAAAATGTATGAAAGTAGTTCCGATTTCTGTTTTTGATAATTTCATAACTAAAAGATTTAAAAAGAGCTGAGAAAATTATAAGTGTCGATATTTTTAGTAATGGCAAATTTTTCACTAAAAACGTTTTACATTGGAAGTTACGACCATGAAGACCGGCTGCTTGTACTCCTTAACATTTAAAATATAAACTAAGCAAGAAATAATAAAAAAATTATAACTTGGCTTATTTAATCTATAATTTACAAAAATCCTTGATGAATGTTTAAGATTCTTTAATTCTGAGTGCTTTTATATTATTGGATTAAAAGGTATTAAAATGGTGACATATGTTGTTTTCCTGTAATATAATTAAGATTGCAATGAGATTTTTTGAAATATTCATTATTGTTTTAATTTTTAAAAAATTTCGGGAAATTTTATGTAAATGATTTTTTATAAAATTTTTCGAAATTTTTTTTAAAATAAAACAATTATGAATATTCGAAAGAATCTCATTGCAATCATAATTATATTACAATAAATGTAAAAGATTTTCATTGTAATCATTGTAAAGTAATTCAAAGGAGAACAGCATGCTAAATCATCTATCAATTTTTTACCGACATTAGAATTCAACAACGTAACACAAAATTTCCTTGATAAAATTTAGGATTACATTGTTAAAATTTACGGTATATCGTTGTAAGAGATAAATATCGTAAATTATTATATATTTGCTTCAATAAATCTTGATTATTTCAGCGATAAGAATTTATATTAAATTTTATTTTTCAATAAATAATGATATTGAAACTTTTTCTATACAAAAGCCATCCAAGACAGTTTAATTAAAACTATAAATGTTGCAAACAAAACTATAGCTTAAAAACTTTTATCCTAATCGTAAGTACAATTGAATTATTCATTGTAAAAATGCTGATAAATGTTGATTTAAAGAGTTTTAAATTCATTAAAAATGCCTTTTATCGTTATTTTTATCAATATAATATGCTTTACTAAAATGTACTGCCCACTAAATTATTGAAAATATTCTATCAATTTTTCATTATCCTGGAAAAATAAAAGGCTAAATTACATAACTATATAGATTTTCAGAGATTGTTGTTAAAATTAAAGGAATGGAATGTAAAATTTAGATTTATATCTCATTCTTCATAACACGAAGGATATAGTCATAAATATAGTGAATTTAATCATGATCAATTATAAAATTCAGAATTTTTAAATTGTATTTATTATTGAAACAAAAAGATGTATATTTTATTGACTTATAAATGTTAAACTATAAAAAATATAAATATATACTAATTTTGAAATGTTTAAATATCCAAAAACTTCATTCTTTAAACCGTTAAAGGATTTATTCATGAATTGACTATAAGATGTGATGGAGTTGAACATTTATTAACTTTTGGAACATAAATGGAAAGCATCTCAAGAATTAAAATAATATAAAGCAAATTTAACATAATAAATTGTACGTATATGATAATAGAATTGGATGTAAAATGTTTTTGTACTCTATGGTTTTTATATACCAGGCATATGCATAAGCCATTATAGTTTTTACACATTATACGTATTTTATGAAATCATAGATTAGAGATGAAAACTATTATTTTTGAATTTGCAATGTACATGATAACAAAATTGTCCAAAATTATTCAATAAAATAATTTAAAAATAATAAAATTTCAATATTTAAAAAGTAATTTATTATTAAATTTTTCAATTTTAAGCATCTACTTCGTTATAAATAAAATATAAATATTCATTTCATAATAATTCAAATATTCCTCATATTATTAAATTTTTGTATAAATATATCATTGCCAAAAATAAACCCTTTTTTGAAATACCGTAAATGGATTTTGAATTCAAATTTATTAAAACATTTCTGAATTTATTTTGAAGATAAAATTTGAAATATACATTATACTAATTATATATCCTCATACAATTATTTTATATGGGAACAAAACATTTATAGACTACAGGGTATTTTCAGGAACAATTATTAATTTTCAATACTTTAAATTCATATGAAATATAATTTACCTAATATTTCAGATGTTTTTGTCTATAAATCCAAAAACATGTTTCTAAACTGTTCGTACTTTAAATATCTAATTTTCTGTAACATATGCTTTCAAAATGTAGTCAATTTCTTAGTTTTATATTTATTTAAATCATGCATTTTTGAATAACACATTGCAAATAAAGTGCAACGTATGTGATAAGTAAAATACTTATTATTGATTGTCAAATGTTTGCAACTAAAATACCAATTTAATATCAGTAATGGAACTATGCAATAATTTTCCTACAAATCTTTTAAAACATATTCTCAGAATATTGTTAAATATATTACATAAATTGGATTATGTAATCTGGCTGAAATTTTATTGAAAATGTTTTACGATAAAAGACATTTCAAATGTTCTTCAAATATATATAAATACTGAAATATTTCTTTTAACTTCTTCTGAAATATTTTTTCTATTTATCTATGGCATTCAAATAATTATTAAATTTCCAAATTACTATATTATTTTACTTATAATTACTCGAACATATTTTCCTTTTTTTGAGCTCAGTTATAAACTTATTCTTAGAATAACTTTTTACATTCATTAATTTTACAAATATCATGTAATTCTTTATAATTCTAAGTTTTGTGTGAATTAAAAATACATCGAAATTTTGAGATTATATTTCGATTAAATCAAACATAGTTTATCTGAACTAGTCATTCAACAAGAAAAAATATTTGCTTAGATAATTATTTATTTAATTTGTAATATATATGTTTAAGTATAACCATCTATATTTAAATTAAATAAACATTATAGGAATTACATTTTTTATTTAGCTTAATTAATTTAAACTGTAAATTTACGATTTGGAACTTCAATATCACTATAAAAATTCACATCACAAAATATGATTATGATTATAAATAAAATGAACAAATAAGAGTTTTAGCAAAAAATAAATTAAAAAAATACTTTTTTTATATTATTTATTTATTTTATTTTTTGTTTTAATAAATAAATAAAAATACTTTTTGTATTTTTTTATTTATTTATTTTTTGTATAATAAAAATTTTATGTATTATTTTTTTTTTTATGTTTTGTATGATAAAATATATTTTGTAAAATAAATAAATAAATAATTTATTTTTTGTAATATTTGTTTAACATTGCAAAATAAATTAAAATTATTATTGAATTATTTATTGCAAAATAAGATGAAAATCTCTCAAACGCTTCAATAAAATATACGTTTTCTGAAAGTTTTACACAGCATAACACACTGAATTTATTTAACATATATATTAAATTGCGCAGTTATGTCGTATCTACATTAATAAAACATTAAAAACGCGATAATCACAGAGTTTGTAAAGTGGATATCAAATAACCAATTAGAATACAAATATGTGGATTGGGAAAAGGTGAAACGTTATACCTAAAAAAAAAAAGTAAAAGTAATGAGGTGGGATGTATTGCAACGTTTTATTGTGAGCGACATTGATTTTAATGAGTTTGGATGCGTGTTTAGGAGCAGACCCCTCTCTGTGATTCTGAAAGATGATATCTCCTTTGTTGACTGGCTTAATGAATCCTTAATAGCCCTCCTATCAGATTCCTGGAATGTCAAAATGGGAAACCTCTTAAGCTCTAGCAATTGTTTGTTAAATGATTCTCAAATTCTTACACACGTATTTTTATCCTTCAAATTACTGTCAGCAAATATCATTAAAATAAACTAATGATGATTGCATACAGACAGAAAAATAGTGCTTACATTTATAAATATGTTTAAAAAATGTTGTAGGTTTAAAATATGTAAATGAACTGAGAAATTGTGTGTGTATAATTTTAAAAAAAAATGTTTAATTCTATTTCTTTTTTCTGGTGCAATAAACTTAAATAATCAATACTTGTAAAAATTTATCATGCTACTAAATTATTAAATGTTTTTATTGATTAAATTTTAGCAAATTTTTAGAATTTTTGTTTATAGCATTTTTTATTAATTAAATTTTAGAAAAACTGTTATGATAGTATAGTATACATTACTTAATACACAACATTTATGTAGTATTATTGTGCATACATTTCCCTTAAATAATTAATAAACAATTCAAATTATTTTTAATAATGTTTTAATATTTTATTTGTAATTTTATAAAATAAATATACCTCATTCTTCTTAAGTAGCAGAAATTTTTACTTTCGATGTTATGATATTTTATCTCTCTTCCAAAGTTAGCCAGTTTATTTATTTATTATTCAATTTAGACTACAAACTATGGTTTACAAAAATTTCTTTCTTGAGACCTTTTGTAAAGTTTGATAATTAATAAGGTGTTTAAAAATGTTATCTATTGATTGATTGATGCAAATATATTTTTGTAATTTTTTAACTGATATTACTTTAAAGTGATATCCAACTATTTTATTCATGAAGTTTCAATATAACGTAAACTATTATTTTATAATTTTAATATTTAAAACTATTATTTCTTAATTATAAACTATTTTACTTCGCAATTTATTCAAGTTCCCAATGATTCTTAGAAATTTAAATAATTTCAATTTATTATAAATATTCTGAATGATTTCTTTTTCATTTTGTTCTTTACATACAGCTTGCAATTTATATCCATCAATCAATAAAATATATTTTTCATCTGTGCATACTAATATATATAAGATGCTATTATTCCAAGCTGAAAGGGAAAAAAGATTTTCCACCAACTCTCTTTACAGGTTAACAAACTAGTTTGACGAGTATATTAGATGTAGAAAGTCATACCTATTCCAACTTTCACTGCTCATCAAAACTAGTAATAATAGTTCTAATTGAAAAAAATAATATTCAGAATTTTATAATAATCCTATAAAATTCTTACATATATCGACCTATATTATTAATCAATTAATTTTTTTTTTCAAACACGCTTTCATTTTAATTTATAGAGTTTTTATGAGTTTCTTAATAATTATACAGTTAATTATCTTAATAAATAATATAATTAACTATCTTAATAATTTTAAAATCTCTTTAACAAAATTTAACAGTAATTATTGCATGTTATTTAATAATTCCTTTATCCATTACACATTCTTATAAAAGTATTCATTCAATTCACTACTTATATAATTTAAAATGTTATTTTTCAATATTCTCATTAATTATTTTTAATTGCAGTCATATAAATGTTTTTAGCATATGAAATAAGCTGTACCGCTAGTAATGCAAAATTGCATTTACCAATTTTGTTTTGATAAAAAGAAAAAAACGTTTGTTATAACAAAATAGGCTTCAAAACATTTTCAATTAAGAAATTAATTTGCTACTTTAAATTATCATAAATTACTCCTTTATATGAATACATTTAAGTAAAGAATTTCTAATTGTTTTTAATTTCCAATTATATATATATATATATATATATATATATATATATATATAT
>JAPDSC010141097.1:45256-81135 GCA_026290005.1 Latrodectus geometricus
TAGATCACAATGGCATCTCTAATATATATTCCTCAAGTAACCAGAATTCACTTTCTAAATATAGGGCGAAAGTGCTAAAGGTTTTTCCGTGGCAATCCAGTAGTGCAAAGATCTGTAACTGCCGCCAATATACTTATTCTCTTTTAAGTCCCATGGGAATTGGAAGAGGGAATTTATTTATTTTTCTCTTTTTTTGCGTAATGCATTTATTACCTTCGAGTATACGATAATCTAAAGTGCATTAGGGATAAAGCAGATTAGGATGGGAGATGGGAAGTTAAAGAGGGAGGGAACAGTCAGGGTTTGTAAAGAACAAAAAATAAAGGTCCTGATGAAAATGGATGATTGTTGTTGAAGAAAGAAAAGTGTAAAGAAGTGAGTGTTTTCTGTAATAGTAGCTAAAGAGATTTGACTTCCTATGGATAATAGTACAGAATAATTTGAACTTGAGTCCCATTATCACTCATTGTCTTATATTGAATTACAATGATATATTTCAAGACAGGCAGAAAAAAAATTCTTTCAAATTATTTTCCTAATTTAACTTTTCCTAAATCTTTAGAAATTTTTAAATTTTCTTAAAATATGAGAATAGATAACAGTATTATAAATTAGTTGCATTTTTGAATAAAAAAATAAGTTTTTTATTACATAATTTTTAAAAAAGTTTAAATAATCTGATAAATGAAAGTAAATTTGAATTAGCAAAGAGGTGTTAGTTTAAAAAAAATTTTTTTCAATTTCACAAAAAGCACAGTTTCTCAACTTGAATAAATTCCTCTTTAGACTACATAATTAGGAATTGAAAGAAGATTGTTTCTGGTTATAATAAAATTTAAAGCTTAAAACCCCCCAACAAAATCAATATCAATTCATGGTAATCAATAAATATAATTGCACAATTGATTTTCAGTTTTCCCCATCCTATCTCATACAAATAGCCTATAACTGATAACATTCATCACGTTAAAGAAACAACAGAGGCTAAAATGTGATGGATTCTTAACCTCTCTAACACTGTAAGATAAAAATTCCTATACATTATTCAATTTTACTATTTTTTTGACAGCTTTATTTATTTTCTTTTTGTAATTGTCTTTTAAGTACCATCTTAAAATCTCTTATTCTTTTAAATATGTAGAATCGCTTATAGTTAGACTCTTATCAAACTCTGGCTAATCATAAAGACTTATTAAACACATTTTTAACTAGTTTTTAAGAAATATAGCTGTCGTACAAATGAGTTAATTAATAGATTAGCGTAACTGATTTCATGATATTGATCTCTTATACCATTAATATCTATTAAAGAACAATTTTATATTGCATATTTCGAATCTAATAAATTTTGAATAAAGCGATATAAATCAGTTTTGCTCATGTAGTTATTTATTGCAGTTTTTTCAGCTGTAACAAAATATATTCAAAGCCTTGGTGGCCTGGTTGGTTAAGGCAACGTTCTCATTATCAGAAGGTAGTGAGTTCGAATCCCGCCTTAACCGAAAATCCGTTATGATCTCTTAAGATGACTAAGACATGTTAAATAGGTTCTAGTTGAATTGTCTTTTAAGTGAAATTATACCTCTGAGAACCATATAGATCAGATATTGGGCATCTTCTGCTTGGATCTTGCATCTGAATTACGAAGACTCCTGTTGCTTACACAACTTGTAGAGTCCAAATCTGGTCAAAATACAGGGAACTATACTAGTATAACAACAGCGGAACATAATCATGAAGCCACTGTATCCTGGATGGTTTAATCATCATTCTCTTATCAAAAATTAATGAGTTTGTATCTCGACTTAATATAAGGTCCATCGTATTTATTAAAAGCGGTTAAGACGCATGAAATAAGTCATAGTCGCAATGTTCTCCAAGTGAAATGATACCTCTGGAGTGGCAAGTCAAGTATTGGGATTCTACTGCGTGTCCCTACTTCTAAATTACAAATACTCCCACCCAGCTGCATCCCCCCGACTGGTAGAGCCAAACTCTCGGCTATATACAAGGAAGTCTGCCGATTCACACAAAATACACTCAAAGCAATTATTCAATCAACAATTATACAAGACTTAACTGATCTACTATTGATTATTCAGCAAAAATTTGGAGTGCTGATAAAAACTTAGATAATCTCGAAAGCGTGCATGAAAATTGCTATGTGTACAAATTATTTAAATTATTAATTATTCAAGAACAATGAATTATCTGTTATAGCCTGAAATTTGATTTCAACCATTATATAAAGTAGAAAATGGTGACTTACTATTTCAAAAGAAAGGACGTTGCTATGCCTTGGAGATTGAAATTGTTGTACAACAGAAAAAGCATCAAATATATAACGCTTTTGATTTCTGAGTACAAGTCTGTTGGAGAGGATATTTGGAAGTTTTCTGAGTTTCTTCATGTGAATACAAGCCACATTATTAATAAAAAAAAAATTCTTCTCGTATAAAATTTATGTGATGATTATAAAAATGCCTTACAACCATGAAACGTTAAGTTCCCATTATATAAGGTATGAAAACCATTATTCACCATGGTATATTATTGTGACAATGTAATTTGAAGGAGAAGGTCTCAGGATTGATTCCACTCATTGCCGAACAAAAGACGATGGATTTTATGTTTTTGTTTTTGGCGTACATGCATTTTAAAGTCGATTTATTAGGAATTTTCCTGTTTTCTCCTTTGTGGCTTAGGAATACGTCTCACTATCTATAAAAATTTCTCTTAGAAAGCAATAATACGTTGTAGACTTTAAGATTTACATAATTCTTTCTTGACTTTAAGGTTTTATGAATGCCTTAAATCAAACGTTGGTTGTAATATTTCCTACAAAGTGATATATAACCATTATCATCTAAGAGCTCACCATAATCCAATAATAAGACTATACTCTTCAGACAGCATTGTCCAGAATTCAATTCTAATTACTAATGAATTATGGGAGATAGTTAATACGTTTCTACTTTTAATATGCATATTCGTCATGGATGTTGCTTGGAACTTTTCTGATTTTTCCTTTTACCAAACCTGAAAATGGCTCTCTATTTATATAAAAGTTCTCCTGGAAGGTAAAAGTCGCTAAATTTTCAATCGTCTTTCAACATTTTTTTATAAAATTCCTGTCACATGATAATTCGTACCCTTTATCCATTATGCTACACTTATAGTATCTTTTATATATCAGACGAATTAATTTGAGTTGGAATCACCACAATAGTGATCCTAAAATTATGCTTTTTTAAAGTTATGACGTTGACAGAGCAACCTAGACTAGGGTCATAAAATAGTTTCATAATTATCAAAAAATTTGCATTTCATATTATTCAGAGATGATTCTTCCTTCGTTTTTAAAACAGATGATCATACCAATATTTTTGTGCAATAAATTTTATTTTTTTGTTTAGTAAAGCCAAAAAAAAATGTAAGTAATTGAATGGAATGACATGATACATCTCCAGATAAAACCATTGTAAACTTTTGCAGATTTTGAGTGAGAATTCATAAAGATCTATTAAATATAATGCAAGATGATATTAAACATTTTCATCTTTTTTATATAAAATGCGTATGAATATGCATCATCATCACACACACACACACAAACTAGGAATTCTCTTACGCATTAAATATTTAAAATATTGATTAGATTAAGATTTGTTGCTGTGAAATTTCATTTCATTACAGTAATTTTTTTATGGCACATCATTTTTTATAAAACAATGTTTTTTCTTCCATCACTTATTTTTATGGAAATTCATATCTTAAACTGAAGTTCTGAATATCCAAAATTTCTAGTATTTAAGTTATTTTATTTTAGTTACTTAATTTTTTTTATTATATTAAAATTAAAAATAACTTCTAATATATAATTTAAAATTGGTTTAAATAATAATAATATATTTCTTTACTATATTAGGATTAGTTTATTGGCACTGAAAGCATTAAGTATTTGTAAATTGCATGTGTTATTAAACAGCATAGAACAAAAGAAATTTTAAAATCAAAAGCAAAAATTATGATTACATAATAATATATATGCATTCATATAGTTTAAATTTATATTTGTTATTCTAAAAATATGGTTGAATTCTGCACAATACAATTCTTACTCGCTCATTTTATTAAATGAAAAGTACATTATTAAATATGCATATTTTTCCTCCTATATATTTTTGCATATTCATCTCTAAAATTATTGATTGTATTCAGTTTTAAAGCATTTCTCTGTTTCATTTGGAATTCATTTTTCATAAAACTTTATTCCATTTATAATGAAATAAATAAATATTAAAATATCAATCTTACAAAATGAGAATGAAAAGAAAATTGTTGAACATTGAAACATAATTTCAAATGTCATTGAAAAATAGGATTCTTAACAATATTGAATAGTTAATATGCATTTCTAAAAATTAATCGATGTGCTCCAAAAGTATGAAATTTCAAAATGGTAAACATTAAAAAAATTAATACTCTAATCTAGAAAAATGATTACAAAACACTGCTAGCATTGTCAAAAACATTTTGGTAATTCTTGATAATATTGAGATAAGAAATTAACAGAAATTAATGAATGATTAATATATAGATAAGGTAAATTTAATAAAATTGAGATAAGAAAAATTTTTCAAAATCAAATTAAAGGAAAATAATAAGGGATTTCAGGTTTTGTAACGTTTCAGAAATATTTTAACTTACATTTAATTCCTTTTCATTTAAAGCAAGCAACATCCCTAATTACTAACTGAATTTACAATTGCAATTTCAAATAAGAAAAAAATATTTATCTATTTTTAATAATAAAAAGTTAATGTTTCAAAGAAAGTAAAAAAAATCCATGTTTTGTATTTAGTTCCTAAAAACTCTTCTAAATTTGTTGTTTGTATTTATGCACCTCTTTCAAAACCTAATTTTTATGCAATTTAACATTTAAAAATAAATAACTATCCAAGCTTAATAAGAACAAGCGTATATTTAAAATGTTTGATTTTTGTCACATTATGGTCTCATTTTACACATGAAAATTGTTAGGCATATACAGTCATCGTGGCTTCAAAACTACTAGACAGAAATTGGGACTGAACTTAAGAACTGTTAAACTGGAAACCAGAATACGGATCATTCAGACACCATCTCGGTCAAGTAAAATAAGTTCTAAATCAAAAGGGCATTTAACGGTCAAAATTTTATTAGAAAAGAACAAATTTTGATAAAGAATATGATTAAGATTTGTAATTGACATAAATTAATTTAAAAGTTAACAATCCTTCTTTAGAATAAAATTTATTTTATTCTAAGAGGATCGATGGAAAAGGCTGGAAAAAACAAATTCTGGCTTATGGTAAAAGATATTTTAAGTTGATTCATGTTAATATTCATATAAAAAGGAGTTTTCCATTGTAGGACAGTAATGCATTAATGAAAAGACAACTTTAATTTTCTCAGGTGGCCTATTTTACATTGGCACAACAACTAAGGAAACGGAAGGCAGCTGTGGCCTGGTTGGTTAAGGCATCGTTCTCGTTACCAAAAGATGGTGAGTTCGAATCCTGGCTTAGCCGAAGATCTTTCGTGTTAACTAATGGTGACTGAGGCACGTAAAATATGTCAGGTCACAATGTCCTCCATGTTCCCATTACATATTAATACCTCTGGGTGTGGTTGGAGCCAGGCTTTGGGTCTTCACTGGTTTCAATTTCTAAATGGGAAGATTCAGAATGTGCTGCCCTCCTCTCTATGAGCCAAAAGTCGTACTTCCACCTACGTATCAGGGTGCTCTATTCAAAAACGGAAGACTTCATTCGCCTAGCCTCTGACGGGCGGGCTTGGAGTTGCCAAATGCCATCAGAAATAACAATACTAAGGAAACGAATATTTATGACTGTTAAAAATTTGTCATTTGACGGCTGATATTCTGAAGGGTGTAAGTTTGACCATGGTATGAAATGAGAACTACAAAATAAATGATTGCAGAATCAGAAATAGTGATGATGGTAATAATTTATTCTAATACAATTTATTTAATTCTCTGCTTTTACTTAAATCATTTCAATCAAGAATCTTGACTGAAATATTATATTGAGTGGAATACAATGATATACAAAAACTAATTCAGAAATTATGTCATATAGAATAATTAATATTCATAGAGTCATTGTGTACATTTTCTATTTTGATGCTAAATAATGCTGTTTAAGGAAACACTTTACAATGTGGCGCGACATCATTAGAATAACAAATATAGACGTATAGTTATGTTAATATGTTTCTCTTAACAGCTTTAAATAACTCAACAACACATATTAGATAACGGATTGGTTTATTCAATCTCACATGCTGAAACAAACACGTTAGGGTTAAATTTTTAACGAAGTACATAATATAATATGAAGATGTATTTTAACTCTCCTCGAAAAATGGACTGAGGCGAAACAAGGTTCATAAAACATACAGAAAATATGACAAAAGTGAAAAAAAAACTTAGTGCAACGAAATTTATGCTTATCAAGAAACACAAAAGACATATTTTAACACTCTTTTATAAAAAAAAATATGATTTTATATGTAAGTTAAAATATATAAAATTATAATTGAAATCATGATTTTATATATGGCATTAGGATTTTATTTGATCATTTTTGGTAAATTTATATTTTTTATAACTTTGATCTAATTGATTAAATACAAAGTAATAAAAGCAAATATAGAATGGTATTAATATACTGAGGTAGAAAAGTAAATGAGGAAATAGATAGATTTAAATAAAAAGAAATAAAACTTATTAATATTTGAAAATCATTTATTGTAATAATTAAGAAAAATCATTTTCTGTCTAAGAAAATATTTCTTATCCCGTGAACTTTTGTAAATAAGTATATAACGACAGTACATCTGGTATATATCATGAATTTTAATAATTATAAAGAAAAATATTTCATGCAAATTGACAGCGAAATCTTCAAATTCGTCGCCAATTTCAATAATTTTACATTTATAATTTTTCCCAATTTTCATTCCTGAAGTTGAATTTTAAATCAAATTACATGTAATTTTTTATATCTCCTAAAGTTATACGCTAATTTTTCATATCTACTACAACTTAGACGATTTTTCTCCTCACACTCATCAATAATAGATTAGGATACTTAATAACTTTCATAAAAATAACATTTTAATAACAGCAGTTTCATTTTTTTGTTTTTAAATAGCATGTCATGCACACATCACCAATCACAGTAAATAATTTGGAAAGTATAGATATATATCTGCCATTTAGAACATTTTTTCTTCCTTTCTAGTTCAAGAGCCAATACTTTATAAACTTGTATTAAGTACTATTGAAAGAGCCTCTATTTAGCTAATTTAATTATAAATTCAATCTGAACTCTATACATTTATTATCTTTTTTTATCATTTATGATATTGAGTACATCTTAGATTCATAATAGCTCTTACAAATAGAAAATAATATGTGTAAATAAATTGTAGCAATATTGTTTTTATTATAGCAGTTATATAAATAGAATACTTGTGCATGCTGTACATGTATTCTGTGTTTTTTTAATTATACTATAAAGAATACGTGTATTTTAAATATATTTTAAATATCAAAATATAGAGAGTGTTATACTTAAAACTTCATTGTAAAAATTTCTGAACTCAATAACTTAAGAAAAAGTTTTCACTTTCCCGAATTATCTAACCTTGTCCTTGCAAGGGTACAAAATCAAATATCTAAGATATTTGTTGTTTTATTTAATAGTTTATAATTTTCAGTTAAATTTTCAACAACTAAATGATGTATTCTTTATTTTCAGTTATAATAACTTTATATAAAGTTACTTTTTGATATGAATAAAAAATATAATTACCTATTTGTCGTTATATTATTCAAAGTCCTTAAATATTAAATAGCTATCAATTTTAATAGAGTTTTTAATGTTTCTACTCATGTGTATAATTTCTAAAATCTTACAGTAATTTTTTAACTATAACCACTTGGCCAATTTTTACGATAAAAGAAACAATTGCTTATAACAAATTAAAAATAATTTAACAGCCATTTAAGATAATATTTCTGCTTTTATAGAAATTTATATTCTTATATATATTTAGTATGACACAAAATTTAACTTAATTTGAACTTTCGAATTAAATCATATAAGTAACTGTTCAAAAATTGTAAGAGGTTCACTATAAGTGACCTACAAAATGCATTTGATGTAAAAATAGATTGTTGAAATAAATAAATAAATCCCTTATGTTTTACCGGTATTATGGCATTATTAATATGATCTGAAAAATCCAAATTGTTTTTATATTGTATAAAACATGAGCCACTTTTTTAATTACTTAATGAAAAATATATTAAAATATGTGTAAAAAAGTTAGTTAAAATATCAGCATTCTTATCATCTTATAAAAAAATTTATTTCTTAGAACTTTACTTCTTCATAGTTTCATTCAAATATACTTCATCGAATAATATTCATTGATCATATATTAATGTAAGAATATAAATATTAATTACTCCCTAAATTTTTGGAAATTCATTGAAAGCTACTCTTTTAAAATTTAATACAACTTATATCAAAAATTAAGGTATACTGAAAATGCAAATGTGTTCAATCTAAATTAAGATTTAATAGACATCCAAAGATTGTGAAATTAAAATAAAATGAATTGCTTTTTCTTATCACTCTTTTTATTCCTTCCTTAGGGAAAACCGGAATTTAATTGGTCACCTGGCACAATTGGTTTGATAGATTCTTCCTTTTTCTGGGGTTACTTAATCACACAAATACCAGGAGGATTTCTTGCATCGAGGTATCCAGCAAACAGGTAATTTGTGAATTTCTTTAATTGCTTAACTATATTTGCAAATACTTTTAGCAAAAAACAATCTTGTCTCGATTCAAAACATTTTATTTCGATACTTTATCCATATGCTATGAAATAATCAAGAATTAAGAACACTTTTGAGACGATAACGATGCACGAAAAATTCTTGCATAGTAATCATTTCTAAAGTGTTCGAGTATTATCAAAAATAGATTTAAAAATAAAAAAAAAAGACATGTGAGTCTATTTTTAAGTTTTATAAATTTCAATTATTTAATGGTTTCTAGATAAAAAATATGGATATTTCCAATCTTGCAAATTTTTTATTGATAACATGTTTAGATAGATACGAAAAAGGAAATCTTTCCAGACATATCCATGAATTAGAATTTAGTAATAAATCATAATGAGATAATTTTATCAAATGACAAATATTAGAAAGTTTCAATGCATTTCAAAGATTTTTTTTTAAAGCAAATGGAATTCAATTACTTAGATTAGGATTTCTTAACTCAATGTAACTCCATGCATATAGATTTATAGATTCAATGTAATTACTACGTAAAATATAAATAATAAATAACAGAGAACTGATAATTACAAAATGTAATTTATTTTTCATAATTAATAATAAATTTAATAGAATGTTTATAGATCATATTAAATACCGCAAAGGTACGTCAAAAGTGTATAAAAGTATTTGAGACGTAAAAGAAACGACAATAAAATGAATCAAAGATATTTTAATTACGAGTGAATTAAATGATTTAATTTATTACAGGTCAAACGAGTAAATTTTGTAGTATGGCACATTTATCAAACAGCTTACGAAAATTAATATACTGTCTAAATTGTGCACAGAGTGATTATAATTAATTTAAGTTGTGAATAATTTAATGCCTTCTACGTCGTTAAAATAAAAGAAAAATTAAATAAACAATATACTAGTTCAAGATCAAATTAAATGTGCAATAAGTGTTTAAAACTGTGCTATTGCTATGCCAATATTAATATGATAATTACATTCATAAACATTCATTTTTATTGCTGCCTCTTAGGTAATTGTGATAAAAGTGTTTGGTAATATTTCAATTTAAAATCATTTTCTACGTATGGACAAAATTTTTTTCATCCCTGGAAATTTAAATGAGGAATGTTACTTACATCACAAAAATATAAATATTATATATCCTGATGGGGAAACTATATTATATTTTCGAAAATTAGTGAAAACTGTTATTAAGACAGGTAGTTAATTCCATGTTCTATAATTCAAATGTGAAAGCAAATATTTCAATAACAGTGGATGTAATCAAATATATTTATCACAGAAACCCTAATTATTCTATTTTTCTTTATCCTTCATCAGATTTATGTCTGAAAAATATTTTACGCTAGTTTGCTGTTTAGACTGTTGACTTTTAAGGAAAAGCTGCTCATAGAAGTATTTTTGGAACTTATGATTCATTTCTTCTGGTTTTGTATTGAGTTATTCTCTTTCTAGAAAAAAAATCATTACCCGTGTATTTCATTAGAAACAACTTATTTCCAAAAATTTATTAAATATAATTTTTAAATTTTTTTCATGTATTGGACGTTTATTTTTAAAAATAAAAATAAACGTCCAATATTTAAGCATCCAAGTCTCAAGATATCATTTTGATAAATAATTATTTTATAAAATGGATTATATACCGAAAAAGTGCCCATCAGTGCAAATTTTATTAAAATCAATTCATTGGTCCAAGTGTCTGAAAACTATTAAAATCTTTTTAGAAATTGCTGTGCCCCGATCAATCTTTTCATGCTTATATTGTGAATCGACAAATCCTTTTCCTTCTAATTTAGAATAAACTCTTCTTTTAACATAATATATTTAACTTTTTAATAAGTGATAATATGCAAATAACCTTTTTCTACAAGAATTGACGCAATGGCTTGAGTTTTTTAATGTTTTCTAGTCAATATTCATTTTGCGATTACAAATTACAAAGAAATGTTTGTTAATGTAAATCATAGTAATATTTACATTCCGTATCAAATGATAACTGAATTTCTTTTCATTACAGGGTATTCGGAACTGCCATATGCGTTTCCTCATTTCTAAATATGTTAATTCCAGGAAGTGCAAAGATTGGCCCGGCAATGGTGATCATAGTGAGAGTACTTCAGGGATTAGTGGAAGTATGTTAAATTTTATTATCTAATATTGTTTAACAATTTTTTTCATGTTAATAATAAGCATTGCTTAATTAAAACGGATAATTTCAATACAATAATAAACTCAAATTTTATTTTTGCACTAAAATTAATTTTGCATTAAGACAATAATAAATACAATATTTATTTTCATATACTAGTGTATTAAAATTATATATTAAGTTATACTAATAACAAATATCATTTAAATGAAACGGATAATTTCAATACAATAATAAATTCAAAATTTATTTTTGTACTAAAATTAATTTTGTATAAATACAATAATAAATACAATATTTATTTTCATATACTAGTGTATTAAAATTATTTATTAAATATACTAAATATCATTTAAATAAAACAGATAATTTTATTACAATAATAAATTCAAAATTAATATTTACGTAATTTTAAAATAGATAACTTTAATATATTCCAAGAAAAAAATTAATACAAATGTTTTCAAAATTTTTATTTTAAATTAATAATTTTCAAAGGATTGTTTTCAAAATATTTTTAAGTTTTTTATAAATAAATTTGTGTTTCTTTTGCCACATAACTTATTTCTATTAAATCAATGTATAAAAAATATTTTAAGCAAATCTAAGTTATTTTGTTTACTGCAAAACTTTTCTTAAATTTTCACATATATTTTTAGAATAATTTTCACACAATTTAGCTTTTGATCTTATATTTTTGTTCCATTTTGCTTAACTTAAATAAAATATTACTAAATGCTTATTTATTAATGCACTCATCAATTAAGTACAATACAAAACCGTCAAACTAGTTTTCACATTCATAAAAGCTAGTATATTCGAATTCAATTAGCAGATAATTTTTTACAAAGAAAATTATTATTAGTTTCGTCAACACAATCGCTGTAACCTCGAGGTAGCTTCACTATGAAACTCATCAATCATTATTTATTATAATAGCACTTTTTCAACTAGGAAGTCTTGAATTCAAACCTAGTGACCATTTCGCAAAGGACGGTAGAAGATGCGCGCTTCTACAATTTATATATAAATATGTTGAAACAAGCTGATAGTTTTCTTGATTCCCACTCTTGTGATGCAATATTGCACCAGGCATGAAAACTCCACCCGGATTTTAAATATTGCATATATATATATATATATATATATATATATAATGTAATTTGTGTGCATGGAGAACTTCCTATCAATAAAACTTAAATTTTGGTTTTCTATCAAATAAAAAATACTTCTTCATAAAAATTATTATGAAATATAAGTTGTGATGATTTAATTTCATGAAAATAGCTTCTTGTACACATCGCATAAACCAATTTATTTTGCTTTTATGAATATTTTAAATTTAGTATTATTTATTATTTAGTATTATTTGGTATTTTATGTATTATTTATTATTATTATTATAATTATTTATTATTTAAATTCTGTATTATTTATTATTTAATTATAGGACTCCATTCTCATATTAAGTAAATTAACTCAACGTTTAAAGATGGGAACTCAGGAAATATGAAATTAGTTCGTCATTTAGGTATAATTGTATGAAAACAGTTAAAACTTTTAGATTTAGGAATTTTGAAATATAAATAAATTTAATTGTTTAAAAATTTTGGTTTGCTATAATCTTTATTTTATATCATTTGTATTATTTTACACTTTTTAATTCTTATAATTTATAAAATTTTCTTTTAATTGAATTTTAATATACCACTAAACTTTTTGTTTTAATTTATAAAAAATTATTTTTAATTTTGACTATAGATAACATGGAAAGAGCAATAAGAGAATGGCTGTATTTTTATTTAAAAAACAATTGATGGGGAAACCTTCCATTCATCAGACACCAAATTTAACTTCTGAATTTTTGAAAAATGTGAATGAGTAATATATAAAATTTTCCTTTTATTTCTTCAAGTTTGAAAACAAAATAACTTATTATATCTTAAAGGTGGGTTAATTTTATTGTTTTTATTTTTTATTTGTTTATGATTTATTTATTTTATTTGGCTCTAGTGATTTCTCTTAAAAATTTTTCTCAACTGATGCATATTTTTGGCGAGAAGGAATCAGAATCAGTACTGATGAATATTTTAAAAATACTCAAAAAAATATATAATTTTTAATTTGAAGTATACTGGTTTTTAGTATATATATGCTGTGTTTGTGTAATATTAAATTTAAATTAAATTTTGAAATCTAACTAAATACATTCTTTGTTAAAACAATCTGTTTAATGCAATATTATATTTGGGAGTGTTCCCTCACTTTGACACACATTGAAGTCAATTGCTGAACCAAGCACCCAAGGGCCAGCGATTTCCTGAGACCTTTTCTATACTTTTAACATTTTTTATACCATGTCATCATCAATATATGGCCCATTCAACACAAAATAGAACAAAAGCCTTCAGATAACGATGAGGTTCATATCTTTGCTGACAAAGGCTTATTTCAACTATTTGTTAAATAGAATGTTTTTTTGAAACTATTGTGGTGACTCATAACTATAATCGTTATGGGAAACGTATTTTTGATTGATTGATTGATTGATTATGAAATTTATTTTTATAACAAAACGTGATGGAAACGTCTTGGAACTTGAAATTGAGATGAGAGAATTCTGCAAAAAAACTGCAACAAATTTACATCCTATAAATCGTCACCTTGTTCTGTTATGTCGATTTTATTATACAAATAGTATTATAATATATTATGTATTTGTTAATGTGTTCACTAAATGAACTAAATAATATCTACTGAATAACGACAAAATATTCTTCATTGTATTACAAAATGTTGAATTTAAAATACATGGAGAGAGATATGTTGAAATGCAGTATAAATTCGCCAAATACTTAAGCAATTAAAAATATTGATTTTTTACATTTTAATATATAATTAGTTTCAAAATCATAGTATTTGTTAGACACGATTGAGCATGAATGAGATATATGAAAAATAAAATATATATTCATAAATATGCATTTCATTTTTCATATTTTTCCCTATTACACAAATTCGCACACAAACTGTAATTTATTTAAATATAACAAATTTTAATTTAGCTATAATTTAATAAATACTTTGAAATACCTAACTGAAACAGCTACAGAAATACATAAATATACGTTAAATGTTTCTTTGTTTGTTTATTAATCTCACATTTTCATTTTACGTACTTAGAATGTTCAGTTTTTGTTTAGATATTTTGTATGTTTCAATGAACTATTGCATTTAATAATGATGCAAATATTGTAATCCTACGCTGTTTCAATTTTTACACAAGTTCAATATACAGACTCACTTCTATTTTATATTTAACGAACCACCGTTTCACTTTAAGCGTTTAATTAAACATACATTTCTACATTTACATTTATTTTGAAAATTATGCGATTTCATTTTCAGATTTACTTTTTGTTATAAACCTGAGCACAATGTAAACCATAAATTTAGATAAATTAATGAGTTGGTTTGTGTGTGTGTGTATATGTGTAAACATATCAAAATGACTACATGATAGTATATTACATAAATTTTCGATCTCGCCCATGAATAGTTTATTAAAGCTTTTTTATCAATCTTTCGATATTAAATTCTGAGTAATTCGGACTTTGCGGTATTTTAGCTAAATCTCAAAATGAAACAATTTTTGTAGTAAGCGTTTACAAAATTATCCCATCAATTACAAAATTATACCACAAAATTATTTGTAGTAAGCGTTTACAAAATTATACCATTTTAGCTAAATCTAAGAGACATAGACTACTCTAACAAGCGTAAAGATCCATCACATCTTATCTTCCAGAAGGACTTTTCGCTGGTACTGATTTTTAATAATGTACTTCAAAGGAGAAAAACTGGAAAACTCCCAAGAACCCAATCCCGGTAGATGTCCATACAGGAAGGAGAAGCGCGACACACATCTCCCATTGCTAACAGAGTTTGGTATCAAACTGAATCTATTCAAGAATCACACATATTGTTCACATTAGCATCAGTTGTAGATGTAATAATTTCCAAATATAATGCTAATTATTACGTTTGTGTTGTTTCAAGTCCTCCATGTCTAGTGACTGTTAGACAATGTCCATGAGATTATTAAACTTCAAAAAGTCCATAAACATTTAAGGATTTCTAATTAAGTCATCCTGGGAGAGTTGAAGACAATCCAAAATGTGTTCTGGGAAGCATTTTCTGAAGGGTGCTGGTGGCATGTTGGAATAATTTTTAGACCCCTATCGAAACAATGCCCCCTCAAGTGGCTACTGGTAAACCTGGAGAAATGATCTTTTCGGTCGCAAGTAAGTTCTAGAGAACCACCAGGGTTAGTTCTTGTTTACTATTCCTTTATTTTCGAGATTTTTAATTTAATATCATTAAAATTCCTCCTTATTGCAGAGATTTCGTAAAATATCTTGATAAGGGCAGGGGTCGGGGCTTTTGAACCTCCTTAAGCAAGTGTATCAGCAACCTCATTTTCATAACTATCAACATACGAAGGAATCCATTGCAGATGTTCAGTCCGATAAAGGGAAATCTGTTTAAGTATGTCTAGTAGGAGTTATTACATTTGTTATAGACTAAAATATCAATGCTTTGTCCAATAAAAATCATTTTTCTTTTATAAAGATATATCCAGTTATTTACTTTTTCATGCATGCTTCAAATATATAGTAGCTTCATAAGTAAAACTAGACATTTGACACTTCTTAAGACTCCATATTAAAATACTTGCATCGTCTGCACTAAAAAAAAGCATTTATTTTTAAAATGTTAAGAAATTACTGTTTTTAAATAAGAAATCAGATAAGTAATAATAAAAAGGCAAACAACATTTTTATAAATTTCTCAATTTTTTTGCAAAACTGGATTATTTTATGCAGATATAATGAAATAGTTTATGAAACAAAAAAACAAGCTGCATTATTCGTTGGCAGAAGAATAACTTCGAATTAGTTGTTAGATTTTAATCGAATAATAAACTAATATGTTGACTATAAGTGAAACAAAACTTACAAATATTGTATGCATTTTTAGTGTTAACAGAAATTTTATAGAACTTTGTCTTAATAGCTCAATAGATGGTATTAGATAATAAAGAGTATGGCAGTGTAATATGTATCATCAAATACTTGCACAAAAACTTAAGATGCACCAATGCTAAAACCTTTAATTGTGCTAAATTGTCCTTAGGGTCGAAGAAACTCAGCTTCAAAATTTGAAGAACACGTAAATGTTTCGGTAATTATTACGTTTTCAGTATTTAGTGCAAAATAATTTGTATATGAATATTTCTTTAAAAAATTGCACAAGGGTATAAAGAAGAGTTGTAAATTCTCAGAAAATATTTTGAGGCAAATTTAAATACGCATCGAATATGCAGTGGCAATAACATCATGCCTTCAACTAAGATTTGAACCCATATAATGAATGAGAAAACAAAAAAATTAACTACCAACTTTGTAAGAAGCTAACTATAAGTAAAAATACGCAAAACAAGAAATATTGAAAAATAAAAGAAATGATAGTAAATTTTAAAAAAAGCAAATAAACACTTTTAATCAAACTGGAAATATTCTATTTAAAAATCTAACAATATAGATATATTTCTTATTTTTGTTTCAATAAAATCGGTATAGTTTTTGTAAATTTATCTTCTCTTGCAAATTTCCTACCAACATTTTTTTTCTTTCCAGAATTCTTCTTTAGGAAAGTTTTCTTCACAATGACAGACAACTATAAAAGAAAAGCACATTAATATCCAACAATAGCTATCATCAAACAAGTTTCGCTGATAACACAGAAAAAAAACTACCTCCTTATCTCAAATTATTCTCGCCTAAAATAGGTTAACGCATCCTTTTTCTTCCGTGAAAATAAGAAAAAAAGCAGAGCAAGGAGACGCGAGAGAAAAAATATTAAGTACCTCATTCTTAGCCAGTCTAATGTGTCGGCACTAAACGTATTTCGCGAGAATCTAATGGTGAAATATGTAAGGAGCGCTCCTGATTCGCTGGAGTCGAAAGCTGCGCCTATCTGCTAGCTTCTCCTGCTCAGAACAAGGCGCAGCGTGTCCGGAAACATGACAGAAAGGCTGTAGTAAGTGATCATCCAGGTTACTATGGTAACCAACGATAACACGGACCGCTGCTTTGTCTGGGATGTTTTTTTGATAGTTTAATGCTGTCATTATAGTAACTTTCTCTATTCCTTTCTCCTTCAAAAGGAAAGATCTTATATGTTGACTTAGTTTTTGCTCAGACAATTTGTGCTGACTTTGAATTAATTAAGATACAGAGGCTTTATTTTATATGTAGATCCAATTTGGAGCTTACTTTTATGAGATATTCTATCGTGAAATATTTAGAAAGTAAACAACTGATATTCTTGCTTGCTTCAAGGATATTTTTTATCGACAATTATTTGTTACTATCATTGATAAAAAAAAAATTGTTCTCAAAGTTAAATAAAGGATTTAATTTTAATATGATTTTTCTTAGAAAAAAATTTTGAAAAAGGCTTTATATTAAACAAAATATAAGAAAAAGTACTTATTTTATAAAGCTTTTGATATATAACTAACAATCTAATAAATACGTTTTCAAAAATTGGATCCCGTTTTCTGATTATTTTTTTATTATTATTAACTGATTATTATTATATGATTTTACGCTTCATGTATTATACTTTTAATACTTAATGTATTTGTTATTTTCAATTTTTATACAATGCCAATATGAAAACTGTTGTTTTCTAAAAAGCATAATTCATAGTAGCTCTAAATACATGTTAATGTTTGTGTAGTTTTTTAAATAAATGTATAAAACTTAAATAAAAATTCTGAAAAATTGCACTAAAATACATATAGGCCGCCCCAATATATGCAAAATGAATAAAAATAAGTTGCTAATAATGGTGAAAAAACAAAAAATGAATTAAAATTGTAATCAAATAAACATTTAAATAAAGAACAAAATTATTCTTTCTATTGAAGTATAAGCAAGACTCTCTTAATTGAGATAATGAATTTAAATACCAAAATCAATAACTATCATCACTATATTGCAATTGATGATTAAAAAAAAATATTTAAAAAGGAATTAAAGCAATTCTATAAACTCTAGTCCAGAATATTAAAAATTCTGATCTATTCTCAATTTAAGAATCATGTTAACAAAAGTTCTGTGCTATATTTCATTCAAGTAATTATTAAATTAAAATTAAGTCCTATTTGATCTAATTATATTTTTACAGAATTTAATTACATAAAATATTAAACGTTAAATAACTTTTGAAGCAATATAATTCTTATTTTAGAAAACAATGATTGTTAAAACAACGTATAAAAAACAAAGACTTGAGTAAAGATTTTAATTTATAAAAGTCTTTATTTCTTTAACAAGCTCTAAAAAACATATTACTTTAAAAAGTATTAAAATAAAATAAGAAATTAAAAATCAATTCAGTTTGAATCAAAATTCCACAATATTTTTCACATAACAAAAATTGCAGTTTTATATGAAATACTGAATCAAACCCTGTCTTTCACATCTTGAAAGCTGTTATAAATAAACAAAACGTATAAAATGTTTAATGGTGTAGCAAATAATTCGGAGAATTCATGAAATTTACAATCAATTTCGTCTTTATTGGCTCTTTTTATTTGCTCGAAAGAACAAAACTAAGGAATTTATAACTGCCTAGACAGCAGCAATAAAGACAGAGCCAGATGGAAGCTCATAAAACTTCCTTCCGGATTGTATATGATTACTTATTTCCCACTCTTCCTGGACGGAGATAGTAGTCGCCCTTCTATTTCCTCATCTCCTCCATTCTTTCATGGATGCTGAATTTTTTCATCAATATCTTTATTACGAAGAAAGGTCTGACAATGTACTTTTTCGATACTGAATAAGTTTTGTGTTTGTTTTCCAGTGTCTTTTTTATACCAGCACAAGCATATAACGTATAATATATAAATCAGGATTTATGATTTAGTTTTATTATAACTAAATGAACGAGTCAATATTATGAAATAAGCATGGATATTATACGCTTATGTAATACTAAAAGAAAATTTAATTTCTAAAATAAAAATTTTCTAAAAGGAAGACTAGTAACATAAACATTAAAAAAAAATCGAAATTATACAACATTAATAGTATTGTTTTGTTAAAGAGTATTTCTTGTCTGAAAACTAAGGATATGATAATAATTTAAACATTGTAGAATGATGCCCTATGTTTTCATCCTTCGAAATGATTGAAGTAATATAACCATAGAACAATGAACAATTCATTAGTTATTTTGACAAGAAACTATTATTAGCTGGACATTTTTGATTAATTGAGAACTAAAGAATTATTTCTTTAGGCATCAGTGTGAAGTATTGGATTTAAAGATAGAATAATAATTCTAGTAACTGTGATTAAACACTTTTTAAATTTATATGAACTTAGACTAATTACAATCATTCATGTAGAAAAAATACATTTTTATTCATATATGTCATACAAATAAAATGCAATTTTATTTATATATAAATAAATTACAAAATGTTATCAACTATTTATTGCCCTATTGTCTTCCTCAGAATTCTAAATATCTGTCTGTGAATATTTTGAATAAAAAATGCTTCCGTATAATTTATGCAACTACTTACGGTATATGAGCATTGGCGCACTTTCGAAACAGAAAGTATGTAATAAGATGAACTATATTAATATTAAATAACCACTCATCCCTATGTAGTTACTTTGGAAATGATTCTAATCATTTTTTTCGGCTTTTACCATCACTGAATTTGAATTTTTTTAGACTTCTTCCAAGTGTAAGTTCCATGGCAATTAGGATAAAATTACCTATAGACTTCGCAACTAGTTTCTAAAGCAAATCTATCCAACTATAAGTAATCAAAACTAGTCATCATTGAAAAAGCAATGATCTTTCTTATATCTTGATTGATCTTTCTTCTAATGTTGTCCATGTAACTAAACTGTAGAAGCTGTATTGAGTATCTTATTGGTGCAAATGGCCTTGCATTAAGAATTTGAAAGCTTTAAAAATGAATAACTTTGCACTAAATGACTACATATGACCCTACTTTTTATTTAAAACCAAATCAGAGTGGAAGAATTTTTTTTAAGATGTACGGAAATTGCAAAATTCTATTGCAAATATTGTTCATGTTATTGCATATTATTCCTTTATTTTTTTTTTACCTAAGTATTCAAAATTAACAAAAACTATTTACTTATTTATTATTAATTATGATATTAAAACGTTTGAATATTTTATTCCTAGGGAGTAACTTACCCAGCATGTCATGGCATCTGGAGGTATTGGGCACCACCCATGGAAAGAAGCCGTCTGGCAACTTTGGCATTTTGTGGTAATATTGTCAGTATTTTTATCCTTTCATAAGAAAGCAAATAAATTATCTTTTTCTCCAATTCAATTTTTTATAGAGAATGGTCCTATAGTAGCAGTACTCTACTCTCCAGAGTGAGAGAAACCTGGTAAGATTTTAGCCACTATTGAACAAAAGAGGAACAACATGTATTTTGGTTTTTTATTGGAACACCTGTAATAGTAGCTGATTCAGAATTTCTATATTTATTTTGTTGTGTGAATCCTAAATAAAGTTTGTAATTTATAATAAATATCATCGAAAGACAAACAGTAAATATTAAATCTTACAAAAGATTTTGGTTATTAAATTTTCCACATATTTTTAGGTCAAACATTTTTTACAATTCAATTCTTAATTTTTATTTTTAAAAATGTAAAAATCCTAAGATAATTTCTGGATTTTTTTTTCTTTCACGAAAACGGGAATACGTTCTTGGAATAATAATTTGTAACAAATATAAAAAGTTGTCACAACAGCCTTTGGAATAAGACGTTTCACTAAGTACTTTCAAATCATTAATATCTGGATAACTAATGAAACATTACAATTCAAAATCATTTTATTTTTCAAAGCATTATAATAAATCCTAAAATTCTCAAAAAACAAAACACTCATTTTGAGTTTTATGTTTAGTTCTCTAGATGGCGCCACATACTTAGCTTCCAAAATAAAGTTAAAGGTTCACAGTTCTCACAAAATAATTTTAAAATACTCCAAATTTTATTTCATTATAATGAATTTACAATTATAAATGTAAATACTAAAATCTTCAAAAAATTATATTTTTAGATAATATTAGTTTGTAAGTTATTAAATTCAAACTCTTAAGCATCCAACACCGATGATCTTTTAACTGCTTAGTTCCACTTTTTAGCTAATCTATTTGAGATATTCAACCAACTTTAATTTAATATAATGTGAAATTCAGTAATCTAATATGATAAAGAATTTTTAATTTTTAAAAAAAAATTGGCAGTAGTAAAATTATTAATTTATTTAATCACAAGTCTTTAAAAGCAATTTAACTTTAAAAAATCTAGAAAATCTATTTTCTAAAACAAATCAACACACACTAATTTTAATATTTTCATTTTTTATCTCTTATATTCTTATCTTTGTTTTTTAAAAAAAAGTTCATGAATTTTTAATTCTATTATTCAATACGTCCACAAACCGTTTTATTTCAGGCGAAAACCAGAATCTGTTAAACTATGTTTAAAAATTTATTTTCTAAACATTTTTTTAAATCAAAATATTTTCGCTATTTTTTCTGCAACATTTTATTGAGAGTAGATAAAAATAATGAAATTTACCTTCCAGGTTATTTTATTGGCACAGATTGTCCTTTTTGAGCCTTGCGCCATAAAATCTAACCAACCGACTTCCAGATTATTTTAATTTGTATATTTAAATATTAGATTTTTTCCTTTCATCCACCATTAATTTTTTTTTAATTACGAATACAGATTTATTTACTACCTTATAATAGCCGTCCTATAGAATCTTCCTTTGTGTAATTATAGTAAAAACAATTATTATAAATCTTATTCAACAAACGACCTACAAATTTTTCCTATTATATATATATATATATATATATATATATATATAGAGAGAGAGAGAGAGAGAGAGAGAGAGAGAGAGAGAGAGAGAGAGATATCCAAATATAAGCTACAATGAAATTTGTTATTTATTCTTGAATTTATAAAATCCTCTTTTCATCTGAAAAATTAGTTTGACTTCTTAGTGCTAAAAAATGAATTAAGTAATATTCATTACAGCATGAAAAAAATGTAAAAATGTAACTCCATTATTTATATATGAGTTCTTGTACTAATTTTCCGTAGCGATTGAACTCATTTCCTTTTTATGGTATTAGGGTGTTCGGAAAATAATTTCGTTTTTCCAAACAGAGGACAAAATTGCATTTTCACGATCAAATTCACATTTAAACATAATATATTTTGGCAGCATATTTAGAAAGTCTTGCTTGCTTAAGAGTTTGATTGATTTTACGCAGTTTTTTGGTTGGTATTCTTTCTTATAGGGTTAATAAAAAGCGGCATTTTCGTTTCTTACTTGTTTACTATCGAAGAAGAAGATTTATTGAAAGAATACCAGTGATAAAGCTGGTTCGCAAAATTTCGATGAGGCAATTTTGATACTGAACATTCTGGAAGGTCATATAAAGCACTCGAGAAATCGCGCAGTGACTAAGTTTATGGAATTCTACTGAATGTTAATTAACATTTGAAAAGTCTAGGTTTAATCTGAAAACTCGACACATGGGTTCCTCATGTTCTTACGGAACGAAATTTATTTTATCTCATTGACGTCAAGGATTTGTTTCTCAAACATCAAGAAAATTATTCATCATTACTGGGGAGAAAAACCGGGTTGTCTACAACAAAGTTAAATGTTAATCATGGAGTAAAAAAGATGAACGGTTGAAAGCACTTGAAATGTCGTTATTGATATGAAAGGGCGATATTGTATATTAGGAAAAACTTCATTTTTTTTTTTTTTTAAAGATTTTATCGGACACCACAACGATTAATTCTGAAGTGTATTGTCATCAGTTCGACAATTCACTTAAGAAGAAGAGACCAGAATTGATCAATAGAAAATATGTATTTTACCAAAATAACGCCACACCTCAATTTCTAGCCAAACGTTTCTACAGATATGAGGGGATATACTGCAACACCCACCATATTTTCCAGGTATAACACCTGATTATCATTTGCTCTTGAAGGCCGCAGTTTCCTGGTTGGTTAAAGCGTCTTTCTCGTACCAAAAGGTGGTGAGTTCGAATCCCGGCTTAGCCGAGGATCCTTCGTGTTCACTAATGGCGACTGCGGTACATAAAATATGTCGGGTCGCAATGTCCTCCATATTCCCATCACAAATTAATACCTCTGGGTGTGGTTGGAGCCAGGTTTTGGGTCTTATCTGGTTTCAATCTCTAAATTAGAAGATTTTGATGGTGCTGACATCTATGAGCCAAAAGTCGTACTTTCACCTTCCTATGAGGGTGCTTTGCTCAAAAACGGAAGACGCTCTCTCTCTCTCTGACTTCATTTGCAGAGTCTCTGACGGGTGTCTTGGCGCTGCCAAGTGTCATCAGAAGCAGCAACAACAACAAAAATATAAGGATTATAAAATATTTTCACTTGAATGGAAAAGCTGGACATTCTGTTCTACTTCATAAATGTGTAAAATATTTATATTTTTTATCGTATTTGATAGGTTAGTTTTTTTTTTTTTTTTTTTTTTACCATAATTTGTTAATTTTGCCGTATACAGTCCATGCAGAAAATATTCTGTCAGCTTTTCATCTTTGCAACAATTCTTAAAAGATTTTTATCCTCTATTGGAAGCTCGTTTTGAATACAATATTTTCCCATTTAATTCCATTTATCTCTTTGGTAGCGAATAATAAATGCGTTAATAATTTCAGCATTATTTTCTCTCACCGAAAATTAGAAGGAACAAATTAATTCCATCGATAAATTTCTTTCACAATCAAGATTCAGAAAATAAATAAAAAGTGAATTTAAATTATATCCATTAATTCACTAAATTGATTTGAATAATGTGGCGCCCTCTTTTTAACAAATTTTAAACTTAACCTTCGCAATTTTGTTTCATTAATCGTTTGGTAAAATTAGAAAACATACTAATATGGAGGAATTTCACTTACCAATGACAGTAATAAATATTTATTTTAAGTATAATAATAAAATTAATGCAATGGAAACTAAAAGTTTCAAAACTGTATAAAGAAACAATTTAACTATATTTTAGGTTTCGGTGTATACACTATATTATAGAAGTTTGAAACATAATTTTAAAAAATATTTGCCTACATAGTATACCTTTTGCAAAATAAAATATGTTTATCAAAAAACTGTTTGAAATTTAAAAAAGGGAAATGTTTTTAACTAATAGAAGTAAATTCAAGTATGTTTACTTCCAAATATTTTTCCAAATAATGACAACACGAAAAGTTGTTCTTAATTTTTCGTCTAGAATATAAAGTTTCAAGTTGCCTTACAATTGTTTAGACGAGAGTTCTTAGTAATAACTGTGTCAACATGTAAAATGATATTCCTATTTTTCTTTTCTTTTTTTTTTTTTTTTTTTCTTTTTTTTAATATTCAAAATAGAAACTGAATCTACCATTTTTGATTGCAAATGCAATACATTAGATTTCATTTATGTTAAATGAATTCAGGTTTTAAATATTTTTCAATGACTATTGAATGTAGAAACAGAAAAACAAGAATCTGCCAAAAATTTTAACTACTGGAAATATTTTCGCTTAAAGTAGAAGAAATTATTTATAGGAACTATAAATATTAAAATTTCTTATAGAAATTATTAATGTGAATAAGAATGAAATCAATGAATTAGAATTCAAAAAAAGCATTTGGACCGATATTATAATATATTTTAAAATTATTTTTGTTCATTTTGTAAGGAAGCCAAGATGTTTAAGGCAAGATTTTTGATCTTCACTGTGTTAAGAAAAAGGTTAAAAAATAATTAATTCTTTTTTTCAAATTGAGATAATATTTAAGGAATTTTGAGGTTCAAACTATAAACATTACCAATTTCTTCCAGTTAATGAATCAGTTAAGTCATCATTATGGATCAGTAAAGAATTGAAGCTTGTAATTAATTAAATCAAAGACTGATTAATACTCGTTAACATTAATCGAATGTAGACATCCTCATTAGTTTGCAAAAAGAATAGTCTAAATTTGAGCTTCGAAATATATATGAGTCATTTCATTAAAATTAGATGAATTCTCAAGAGATTTCAGCAATTAATAATCACAAAGATTAGTACAAATGTATTCTCGATTGCGTTTATCTGATCAATTATTTACAATTTTATTGAAGTAGTAATTTTTGTATTAATTAAAGAAGGATATTTTAGTGAAAATTCCGCAGATCTTCATAAATTTCTAAAAATAATAAAAATACTAATTCTGCAAAAAATATATATATATATATCAGAACAATTTAATTTTTTTTTCTGCAAGTATTTACATTTCTAGAGGAGAGAAGTCATCGATATTAACAACATTCCTCTAATAGATGAAAATTGTAAAACAACTAAAGTGTATGTTCAGGAATCAAAATATTTAGGCCAAGTTTCGATTATGTTCAAAATAAACAACAATAATATCACAATATTCACATTTTATGTTTTGCACGAAACAATTTTAATACTAGCAAACAAATGGTTACCAAAATCTGCATTTTATACTTGGGATGAATAAAGTCAGAAACAGACATGAGACAACATAGATCATTTTTTCAGAATATATCTTCTCGTTCGTTTTACCTATGAAAGAGAAAGCATTTTGTTTTGTAAGATAAATTCACATACTTGGTATCAGAAAAGTTGTGAATCACCAAATGAATTAATATAATGCTCTTTCGAGTTTTGTTAGATAAAAATTAATATTAGATCATCGTTATTAGTAACTGTACATTTAGGAAATAGACATACATTAGTATTTCAGTAGTCAAATAGAATAATACAAAGGCATTTTCTTACTTTAGAACAACGTTATGCATAATCAGGCATTAGTAGAAAATCCAGATACATTTAATGATTTACTTTAGAACTTATTCAAAACACATTGTTGGAAAAATACTAAGGAAAATGAAATTCCTTTCTGTAATAAGTGACAGTGTATCTTACATAATGTAATATTACTTATTCAAAAATATATCTCACATAATATTTATTTTTTCCTTCTAGGTTCATATGCTGGTGCTGTCGTTGGTATGCCTTTGTCAGGTTTTCTAACGGAATTAGCTGGATGGCCAGCTTGTTTCTACTTTTATGGTAAGGAAAAGTAGTATAAACGAGTTTAAACTACCAAAAATCATAAATTGTAAAGTATTCAAAGAGATAACCAAATCAAGATTTGTGAAATTAATTACTATCAAAAAGTATGTCCTATTTAAAGTACATAATATGAGGATAGTAATATGATCAAATAATAATATGCGAGGAAATTTAATCAGAAAATGTTGAGAGATTTTTCATTTTTATTAATAATCCCACAATAATTATTGTAAAATCTGATTTCATAATTTAAGAAATTTTAAATAAATTACTATTAGCATTTTTGATAGAACTTAATAACTTTCCTTCGCAATTAACATTTGTTACCTGTAAATGTAATCAGTAGTAATGTAATCTACATACTTCTATGAGGGACCACCGTAGCCTTGTTAGTTATGGCCTCTGTCTTGCAATCGGAGGTTGTGGGTTAGATTCCCGGCCGACTAAAGACCGTCGTGTTCATTAATGGCGATTACGGAGCATAAAATATGTCGTGGTCGCAATATCCTCCACTATATTCCCATTCCAAATTAAATACCTCTGGGGGTGTTAGGAGTCAGACCTTGAATACTCTCTGGCTTCCTTTCTCTAAATTCCAGATCCAGATGTTGCTGCCATCTATGGGACAAAAGTCGTATTTCCACCCTCCTAGAGGGTTTCTCTGTTAAAAAATAGAAGACACTCCATCTGATTTCATTTGACCAGTCCCAGACGAGTAAACTTGACTTCGCCAAGTGTCATTAACAACAGCAATAATACATGCTTCTGTATCGTGTCTTCTGATCTACTAACTTAATATTTCTTTTTAATAATTTTAAAATAATAAATTACCTCTTGGAAAAGAACATAGTCATCCTAGGGTCTTGCTCTTTAGGGTCTATTTAATAATCTAGTTTTATATGTTCATGTAGTGAATGTAATGATAATCTTTTATATTAACAATTATTTGAATAAACAAAAATGGTAAAACAACTGCTGTGATATTATTTTGAAATTAGCAAAATACAGTATATCAGTTTAAAGTATTTATTTTTTTATCTATATAAAAAGATACACATAATTATTCATGGTAAGAAGAATTAGATGTATCTAACTTTACTCAAGAAATCAAGAGAAGTACTATATTATTTGTAAAAAGATTTGTGGAAAAGAAGTTTTAGATTTTTGATGTTTTCTTATAAGTGATAGTAAAAATATTGCTGTTTGAATACTTTAACAGAGATTACCTCCTAAACATTTTAGTTTTAGACAGTTTAATTTTAACTTTATTAGCTTATTACTTTATTACCATGTGACAAAGACTAATAAACTTGAAGTAATAATTTAAGGTAGATTCTGAATTAATATTTACAACCGAAATTCAGAGATAATATGAAATCAGGTAAAATTCATTATAAAATCTTACATACTTCATTATAGTATAATCCTGAGAATTAATATTTTATTACACATCCGAAATCAATTCATTAATATAATAAAATTAATTTGATGAAGAATTTTCATTTATTTCTCTTATTTTTAAGAGCAAACTTTTAATTGTTGTCCGGAAAATTGCACTATGTTCATTATGATAACCTACCGTCTCCTAAAGATTTCATTGTTAAACTTTCAATCTCTAAATGAATTTTTAATTTAAACTCTAATTGAATTTTTCATTCTTAATTGCTTTCATATAAACATGTTATTTCAAATTTTTTAACATTGCATTTTTCATGAAATTCGTATATTTGATAAATTACTGGGAATTCAGAATACTAAAATTCTCTCTACAAAAACACAATAGTGAGTATTTGATTTAATACTTTTCATGTATTAAATTAATAATAAAAAATTTATTTAGCATTTCTCATTGATTAAAACAATAACCTTCGACCCATTTCTAATAAATTCAACGTCATAGTTCAGATTTTTAAAACATATTTTACAAACGCAACATTTTATAAAACAATGAGCTCTTATTAAATTGTACAAGTATCCTTTTTTTTTGTTTATAAACTATTATATAATTATTATTTCTTTTATTTAAAGGCGCCGCTGGTTTGGTGTGGTATGTGTTTTGGATGTGGTTGTCATTTGAGAAACCAGCCAAGCATCCCACCATTACACAGGCAGAGCTTATTTACATCGAGAACAGCATAGGAAAAGTATCTGCAACTAATCCCACGGTAAGATTCTTATATTTTGGCATAACAGTTTTTAATTACTTATTTTTGATACTATTGTCTTTAAGACAAAGATAAGTCGTATCTTTATATAAGAAACTAGTTATATTTGTTGTCTCGCAAAGAGTTCTTACTATCAAATATCTTTCATTCAACCATTAAAGTATTTTTGTATACTTTTAAAGGTAGTATAACTTTCAAAATAGTACAGAAAATGTTTCATATATTTGAAGAAAATTTGTTAAGAAACTCAGGGAAAACCTAACAAATTAAATTTAAAAAAATAGTAAGTTAGTTACCATTTTCAGAATTATAATGAACACTAGTTTTTTAAATATGGAGTTTTTTAAAAACTTTTGTATACTTTTCAGTGATAAAATAATTATCATAATAATGTAACTACTTTATATTTCAATGAAGTTAATAAGCTCAATGGAAAACTTAATCTGACATACGTAACTAATATTTTTTATTTATCGAGTACCAGCTAGGTTGGCAATATGGGGTGTATTGCTCCACTTTTTCAACTGAACCGTAATTTGGTGTTGAGCCCGACTTCTTCAGTACACACATGTCATAGGTACCGATTTATAGGATAGACAACCATTCACATACTCATTTATACAAGCATAGGACAAAGATAGGAGAGAGAGAGAGAACATCCAAGCGAGAACTGGAATTCTAACCCAGGACCTCCCCATCAGCAGTCAGGCACGCTGACCACTAGACAGGGTGGGTGGCTATGACTAGTATTCTAAACATTATATTATTATCAAAAAAAACATACCTCACAATTAATTCAAGAGTGAAGATAAGTGTTATAAAAGAGTGTTACAAGCAAATTGTTGAAATAGTCTCAATTTTTCAGATTTTGTGATTTTTTTATTTTTTTTTTATGATAAAAATATTAAATTTTTTCTTTTATTAATTCGAATATTCCAATGGATAAGAATGTGATATGCATATAATTACAATCACCCATGCGTAATGTATTTTTAAACACATCACATCATGCATAACGCATTGAAATTATGAAAATGTTTGTATTAATATTATTGCATGAAAGTATTATTTTATTTCAGTTAAAATCGACTCCATGGGTAGAGATGTTTACATCGATGCCTGTCTACGCAATCATCGTCGCCAACTTTTGCCGTAGTTGGACATTTTACATGTTACTTCTTTCCCAGCCGACCTATCTCAAAGAGGTCTTCCACTTCAACATTGATCAGGTAATACATTCATTCGTCCAACAATTATACAGCATTCTTAAAAATAACACCACCTTCTCTTTCATGATGATGACATGAAAATTATGATAATAGTACTTTTAAGCATTAAGAGAAGAAATTCGTTTAAGGAAGATATTTGTGTTTTAGAGACTAACTGTTACATTAAAATTCCCTTACGTTTAATATTTTTTCTCTAGAAAGTCTGTGAATCTATTAACGCCGCCATAATTCACAACTCATGCATTGTAGCAAACTTACATTACTTTGGTAGATAAACTTTATGTGTCAGTGTCAGGACTGTCTTAACAGATTTCTGAAAAATTCAATGAAAAGCATTTCAAAAAATAAAAAAATTCTGGTACAGAAATTAATAAGGTAAACTTTACAGGGTACAAAATGTAATGGGGAACTATTATTACTTTTTGTACCCTGTAAATTCATTTTTACATGATTTTAAAGTGGTGGGCACCTGTGAACCAAGTCACGGAGGTACGAGTAGCATTGCCCACGTCACACCACCACAAATCCATTTATAGGATGGGCCACATTCATTCATAATCTCAGAAGAAGAAAGAACAAAGCTACACAGAGAGAGAAAGGAAATGTCCATGCCCAAACTGGGATTCGAACCGGGGACCAACAGCCCAGGAATCAGGAACACTAACCACTCTGCCATTGGCCAGCTAAAAGATAAAAACGATACTTCAAGAATGACATTTTAGAAAATTTTAAAAATAAATACATTTTTATTGATACAGATCAAATTTTCAAAATTTATTATATTAAGCCTTTTTATGCTAATATTTCATTGATCAAAATCTTCTAATACTTTCAATGCATATACAAACTTTAAAAGATTATTAATTTTCATAATTAGCATGTTTATTGGCTTAGCATTTGGCTGAAAAAAATTACTGAGGTATAATGACGAAAGTAGTTTAAATGATGAAAATAGCACGTGTCTCTCATAAAAAAGTGAAAAATGGTTTAAACTTAAAAAATATATAAATCACTCTAAACAGTAAATACTAAATATATTCTATACTTTGAAATTTTATTTTTCCTTTCAACATTAAATAATATGGTTTTCTTTTAATACAGTCAGGAATGCTAGGAGCTTTGCCTCATCTCGTAATGACCATGGTTGTACCAGTCGGAGGACACCTTGCTGATACTTTACGAAGAAGAGAAATATTAACTACTACAGCCGTGAGGAAGATATTTAACTGCGGAGGTAAGGTCATGTTGTTATGAACATAAGTTTATAATTAGAAAAAATTAAAAAGAGTAAATAATGTATCCTAAATAGTGATAACATAAATTAACAAAATTTTTTACTAGACAAATTCCTAAATAAGTAAAATGATAAGCAGATCATTATTTTATTGCTAAAAATTAAAATAAAGAGTTTTGAGTAACCTGTTTTAGAATGAATAAATGCTCTTTAAAATACTAAATAAAATTGATCATAATAAACCTGAATATATGTATCTTCATAAGATTTAAATAAAAATATAGATGTTTGCCGATGATAAATAAAAAAAATAATCAAGAATAAATGAGCATGTACTTTTAAATAAAGCTAAAATAATTTATGTTTTCTAAAAATAATTTTTAATTTTAATTGAAATGCACTTACAAACGAAGCTCGTAAAAGCCCCAAATTTCATGCTCTAGTATTTAATAGCTGTAAATAGAAAGAAAACTAAGACCATAAATGAAATAATATTAATTATAAATTTAAATTATTCAATCAAAATGTTAAAAAAAATTTAATTTGTCATGATATGTTGCTAATAGTCTTACTACACTCTTTTTAATCTTAAATTTTATAAAAGCATTAAACATTAAGATACTACTTGATAAACAGAATACAACTTTAAAACAAAAAGGAAAATTCAAAAACTAGCTTTGATTTTCGGTTTTAAATACTGAAAGACTAAAACATTTGGCATTGCATAATAGGCAGCCTAAATTCGCTAAAAGACATTTTAATATACCCCACGTAATCGATTTTAGAAATAACTTTTCACATATATTAAAGTGTATTTACTTGTCGTGAGATAGGAAATCTGGAAAACTCCCAAGCACCAACCCAATAGACTGGCATGCAAATGGCAGAAACGCAACATTTTACTCATGTTCAACAGTGTCAAGGATCAAAATTGTGACATTTCACTTTAACTGCTGTCATTAGCTATCATAACTCTCTAAATCTCAGAAGTTTAAATTTTAAATTTTCTTAGAGATATAATATCTGATTTATAATATGTTTATAAGATAATTTATATTATCTTAAAGAAACATAATATCAAAATATGTGGCAATACGAATATTATATAGTACAAAAAATATTCCATGGGGCTCTAAATTTCTTCACATAATTTATTATAATTTGTTTTATTTCTTTCCTTAGGTCCTAAAAGTTAAATTTCGTGACTCAAATTGTACAATTAAATACAAATATTGTACAAAAAATTAACCCTTTTGTTTATTATTAAATAAAAAGTGAGTTTAATTTCTAAGCTCACGAGTTTTGGGTAAATCTTAGGTTTGTACATAGTTTTCTCAAAAGTTTATCATTACAGGCAAATGTTAAATTATGTTAATCATATTTTCAAAATTTTGTGTGTAAGCTTTCCAGTATCCAAAGCAAATGGAAAAAAACATTAAATTTTAAAGCTTGAGCATAATCTTTTATCTATATTTTACATCCTCAATATAATCTTTTATCTCAATATAATCCTCCTCCTCAACATAATCTTTTATCTATTTGATGGACTGAAAATTCAGTACTTTATATTTTCTTCCTTAGGTTTTGGACTAGAGGCTGCTTTTATGTTAATAGTAGCGTATACAAGAAGTGCACTGACCGCAACCATTGCTCTAATGTTTGCGGTGGGATTTAGTGGATTTGCGATTTCAGGTAAGTAGGCTTGGTAAAAATTTACTCTTGGCAACTTTTTCAAAAAATCGCCAAAAAACTAAACTAAACAATCTAAAATTGAAGAAAGCAAATTATTTGGGATCAAAAACTAGCTCAATTAGATCGTCTTTTTAAAATACTCAATACATAATTTAAAAAAAGAAAAACACTGAAATTATAAAATTTAAAATAATTTGTAAATTTTGATATATTGCAATAGTTTTAAAAATACAAATAAATAAAAAAGAAAATAAAAAAATAATTGTAGAAATATAATGAACGATCGTAAAGTTTCGAAATAAACACGCTTATGTGTTTAAAATTATCTACAAAATTTGAACTTTAAATGCATTAAAAATCTAAAGAAATTACTTAAATTGTCTTCTGTAATAATTTTGTCTGCAATAATTAAGACTAACTCAAAAATGTGTAACGTAGTAAAAGTTCATTACCACTTAATACATTAGACATTCTTGAAAATACTATTTTATATTAATCATTATGTTTCCTTTAAATATCACATTGTATCTATCTTATACTCCTTTCCATTCGAAAAAGCGACATGAGACAGCAAAAAAAGATTTACTGAGCTAAAAATTACGAAAATTTGAAATTTGAAATTTTTACAAAAATTTGAAAGAAATAAAACGTTTAGTGTTACAAAATCAAGATTCTAAGTTGTTTATTTTGAATTATGTAAAATTACATGAAATTCTTATTATTATACACATATGATAACTATCAAATAACTATTTAACAATCACAATCAATAAATTTTTTCTTTGTATTTTAGTTAAATGGAATATATATACAATACTGGCCATTAAAATTGCTACACCAAGAAGGCGACATGCTACAGACGTGAAATTTATACGAAAGGAAGAAGGTGCTGTGATATGCAAATGATTAGCTTTTCAGCGCATTCAGACAAAGCAGGCGCCAGTAGCAAAACCTACATTGTGTTTAAATGAGGAAATTGTTCAGCCGGTTCCTCTTGCACAAATTGCATTTGAACGTTGTTGCCTGGTGAAAAGTTGTTGTGATGCCTCGTGTAAGAAGGAGAAATGCGTACCAGCACGTTTCTGGCTTTGATAAAGGTCGAATTGTAGCGTACCGGGATTGCGGTTTACCTTATCGCAGTATTGCTGCTCGCGTCGGTCGAGATCCAATGACTATTAGCAGAATATGGAATCAATGGGTTCAGGACGGTGATACGGAACGCAATGCGGGATCTCAACAACCGAGAAGACAAGCATATTATCCGCATGGCCGTAATGGATCGTGCAACCACGTCACGAGCCGTGAGTCAAGAAACGGGGTCGTTTGGAAGACAACAAGTATCTGCACAAACAGTTCGACGACGTTTGCAGCAGCATGGACTCTCAGCTCGGAGACCATGGTTGCGGTTTCCTTGACGCTGCGTCATAGACAAGAGCGCCTTCAATGGTGTGATCAACGACGAATCTGGGCGCAAGAATGGCGAGACGTCATCTTTTCAGATGAATTCAGGTTCTGTGTACAGCATCATGATGGTCGCATCCGTGTTTGGCGTCATCGTGGTGAACGCACATTGGCAGCGTGCATTCGTCATCGTCATACTGGCCCATCACCTGGCGTGATGGTATGGAGTGCCATTGTATACACGTCTTGGTCACCTCTTTTTCGCATTGATGGTGCTTTGAACAGTGCACGTTACATTTCTGGTGTCTTACGACCCGTGGCTCTACCCTTTATTCGAGCCCTGCGAAACCCTACGTTTCAGCGGGATAATGCCCGACCGCATGTTGCCGGTATTGTACGGACCTTCCTTGATACGGAACATGTTCGGCTGTTGCCCTGGCCAGTACGTTCTCCATATCTTTCACCAATAGAAAACGTCTGGTCAATGGTTGCCGAGCGACTGGCTCGTCACCAAACGCCAGTCACTACGGTTGATGAACTGTGGCATCGTGTTGAAGCTGCATGGGCATCTGTACCTGTACATGCAATCCAATCTCTGTTTGACTCAATGCCCAGGCGTATAACTGCTGTTATTACTGTCAGAGGTTGTTGTTCTGGGTATTGATTTCTCAGGATCTATCCAGCCAAATTTTTTGAAAATTTAATCACTTGTTATTTCTAGTATAATATATTTGTCGAATAAATATCATTTTGTTATCTGCATTTCTTCCTGGTGTAGCAATTTTAATGGCCAGTAGTGTATATAGATAATTATATATAAGTTATTATATAGCTTTACATTTTCTACTAACTGAAATATATCATTCAAATGAATAATTTCCATTTTTATTGCAAAGATGGTCTGATTTTATACTAAAAGAGAGAAATTATTTTTATGAGAAATTTCTTTATTTCTATTCTCTTATAAAACAACTTCTTTATTTTAATAAAGTTTACTATGATTTTTTCATGATTTTTATAAAACTATGAATTTTGATGTATTTTATATGGTAAGATTCTTAAATTTAATTTTCTTATTCTAACATATTATAAGCAATATACCAACATAGCCAGAAGAACATTAGCAAAAATGATTAACTACAACCTCCTTCACTAAAAGAATTGTTCTTTAATTTTTTTTAAAGCCCAAAGTCTAGGAGAACTAACAGGGCTTATAATTTACTAAAAAATTTTACATTCATTTTCCTAGTTGGTCTTTCGGAAAAATGAAATAATCAAAGTAATACATAATGAGCCTCTCACATGTAAACTAATTTTGTTACTTAAAAAATGTGAATTTAAATTTAATTGTAAATATATTGTAAATAATGTTACTAATTTCATATATTGCTAACGTCTCAATATGACAAATATACATAAAATAATACTTGTGAAAATATTTTATTAACAGGATTTAATGTCAATCATCTGGATATAGCGCCAAGATACGCTAGTATCCTCATGGGAATTTCGAATGGATTTGGAACACTCTCTGGAATGATTTGTCCAATTGTTGTGGAATTATTAACGGAAGATGAAGTGAGTATTTCACATTAAATTTAAATCATATAAATATTTATAAATTAAAAATATGCATTACTTTTATAAAAAAAAGAAGAAGAGTGACAGTAAATATAGTAATAAAATGGTGTGCACATATAACGAGTTATAGCATTTCAATTAATGCATATGAAAAAACTGTTATCAGTTTTTGCATATGCAGTTATAAGATATTGAAATATATATATATATATATATATATATATATATATATATATATA
>JAPDSC010141097.1:81535-119327 GCA_026290005.1 Latrodectus geometricus
CTTCTGAAAATTGTAAAAATTTTGGTTTTCTCCCAAAGTATGTCTGTAAAGCAAATAAAAACGCTCGAGAGCTATTCGGAAGTTTTCTGGGAAGTTCGAGATCATCCGGAAGCGCTCGGTATTGTTCGGAAACAATTAGCTGCTGGCAAGTCAATAGTAAACGTAACTTTTGAGACTGTTTATAAAAAAAAGTGATTTTCGTTCTAACTGTACATAGGGTGACCATGTTTTCAAACCTAAGCCTAAATAAAGTGACTCAGATGCCGAAACGGAAGAAAAGGAAAAATCAGCTGGGCAGAAGTTGCAGAATCACTAAATAAGTTTATCTCTTTTGCTGAGGCTAGTACTAGCTACAGTGCTTCAGAAATTATTGATTTCCATATCATTAGAAATGAATTATAAACTAAACGCCAAAAGTCAAGAAAACGAAAAGACATTCGTGACTTTTTTAAATCTAAGTGAAATATGTTTTACAGTACGTGTACATACATTATATGAAATGTAAAATAAACTTTGTTGTATGTATTTGCATACTGTATTTGTAATTTAATTATTAACCTATTGTTCTTATAATTACTGTCCGATAGACCGGAATTTTCGGTAGTCCGGCAACGAGCTGGTCCCGAACGTGCCGGATTATCGGACTTCTACTGTATTGTGGAATGACACGTGACGACTAGTAGCACCATAATGTAGTAGTGAAAGAAAATAATTGTAAATTCTGAACATTATGTCAACTTCTTGATAGTAAATTTCCTTCCTGATCCTAACACGAACACTGGATCCAATGGTTTCGGTATTGTAACTCCTCCACTCTCAACAAGAGACATCTTGGACTAATTCAGAAATCATTGTGATAATCGTATGATCACGAAAAATAACCCTAAATGCTTTTGCGATGGACTTCTTTGACCTCTTTATAATCTTGACTTATGAACGTTAGACTTATTACAGAGTTACGTTAAAAATCAAGTCTACAAATACCTGTCAGTGAAAACCACAGTAAAGTCGATTCCAATAAAACCACTTTAGCTCTTTATCAAGGAAATTCGGCCAGATTTCGTTTCATTGTCTCCTCAGATAGAAAATATTTTGATAAAAAAAACTCATCCTATAATTTCCTTTTTCTCGTGTTAGGGCCTGAGAATTGAAATTATAAACATGTTTTCGTTTAATAATTATTCAATGCTTTCTTTTTCTATACCTGAGAGAAAAACACTTGGAATAACTCTCCAATAAAAATATCTATCCGGAATTAAAAATTTATTATTATTAATGACAAATATGAAATACTATTCCACATTTTTATTCTATTTCCTAAGGACTAATATTTCCTTTATAAAATCAGAATGACAAAAAAGAATAAAAGTATGAAAAAATATCGAAATAGATGAAAGAAAAAGAGTAATATTCCTGGTGTACTAGTCACCACACACAACAGCATTTATTTTAACTATACTAAAAAATCAGATTATATAAACTTTGCTTGAAAATTTACAAAGAATTATTCGACAATTACAGAAGGTTTGGTTGGTTAATATTGACAGAAAAGAAATTGTTTCATCAGAAAATATATTTTCAGAAAGACAAGAAAATAACTTCGTTGCTCTATATTTATAGAGATATTTAAAAATTTAACACACAAAAATTTTTAATTTAAAAAAAATTTGAGTAAAGTTTTTGAAAAATTATATTTTACTTAAACAATAATTTTTTAAAAAAAATCGGTAGTTATTGTCAGAGCTGACATGGGCATTAAGGAAACCGCGATCGATCAGTGGGCAGTCAATACATTTTGAATGGTAGCAAAAGCAATTTTTATGATCCGAATGCCTAAAAATATATTTGACCCAAAAATGTCTACCCATTTCTGTAATAAAGAATGGGGTATATGTATGGAGGAATTGGAATAAAAACATATGCTTACAAAGCACCTACAAGGCGAAACTTCTATATCTATCTATTCTGTTTTTATCGCTGCATTTTCTTAATTAAACAAACACTTTACAGCAATTTACAATTTGAGATAATTATGAATGCAAAAAACCGTTATTACCTCTTTTAATCAGATGTCGAAATTGGTTCTCTGAAGTAGTCTTTTTTCATATTAGTTTTGCATTTCTCATACCGGTGTGCACACATTAAATGACACATTCCACAGATTTATTAACCACTATGTCAAAAAAAATTGTATTTGATTAATCATCTAAAAGAGATAAACATACATCGATGACATTTAAAAAGACTACAAAAAAAATAGTCACTTTTTTAGTTTTGGTGAAAATTTAGAATGCCCATTCACCATAAATGTTCGATGCATGGCAAAGGAAAAAAAGGTGAACTTTTGTTGTTATAAATGGTACGTGGACCCCTTTGGAAGAAGAATTAGTTTTCATAGTAAGCCAAGCATATAGACCCAGGATTATATGCTTAGTATCAGCAAAATAGTCCTGAGGCTGCCCAAGATCTAAAGAACGATAGGAAATTACAAACCGCTGTTACAAGTCTAGTCAGTGGTCATATATGTGGATTTGTCCATGGTAAAAAGACTTACCCTGTTAGCCTGAAGTACAATATACACCTGAGCATTTGTTATCCTGCATGGGGCTAGAGATGGATTTCATCTAGGCTTTAGGCCAAGTGGAATAACTAACAACAGCAACCCTATAAATGTTCAAATGAAAATAAAAATAAGCTGCTTCTTTGACACTAACACTTAACTGTACAATCCTTTTTTTCCATATACCTAGCAAAAAGAAAAAATTGTTGCTTAATGTTATCGTCAACTTTATGCAAAAATATACTTCTTTTTGTTTTATACACATATGATTCTCATATTATATTTATTTTAAAAAATTAAAGTGTGTCACACTTTCTACAGACTAAAGATTAATTTAGCTTGGCTCAACATGATTGTAAATTATAATATATTACTTTTACCATTTTCTTCAGCACGATTCTTATCTTTCAGACGGCTGACGAGTGGCAGAAAGTATTCCTTATTGCAAGCTGCATTCATTTTGCTGGTGTGATATTTTACGCCATTTTTGCATCAGGAGAGAAACAACCTTGGGCTGAACCAAAGGAAGAAGATGAAGGACCGTCATGGAATCCTCTAGAAAATGCTTTCAACAACGATGGCGAAGGAGCAGTGAAGCAAAATGGTGGGCCTCCAGCTTACCCAGCGGCCGAAGCAACGACAGCCCTAACAAGTCAATCTCCACCCTCCTACGGGACGACCGTGACCGATTACTACCAGCAACAGCCTGTCTACGAGACAAGACAAGAAATGGTGCAGCAACCTTCCACAGATAGATACATGCACGGTGGTATTGCAGAGCGTGAGTATTAGATAGAGTCAAGGGGTTGGAACAATTACTATTTATTGGTGAGTTAACGATTGTCTTATCACATGCCTTAAGTTTGGAAGTCATCATGGATGTCTCTCTCTTTCATCTGGATGGACTTCAGACATTGGATTTCAGGATATAAAGCCAAAGCAATAGTTTATATCATCATTTAAAGAGGGTGAGACCACCACAAGGATGGTCTGAAATTTGTGAGAAATATTGTGTAGCTTCGTATATGTAAATACCATTAACATTTCTTATTCATACACACTGGCACTTGTATACACATGAGGAATCATGAGTAGACGTGTAAATGTGTATAATATATCGATGTCGTAAATATATTGATGGTAAAAATCGAAATTAATAAGGGGCTTAATTTGTTGATATCTATAGAGATATAATCATAATTACAAAATATACAATTCATTGATGCATGTTTATTAATAATTTAAAATAAATGTTACAAGTTCTGAATAATTTTTGAAAAAATAACAAAAAATTGTAATGCTCGCATGAGAAAACTAGTAAAACTGCGAACAACATCTGTGATTAGATTTTATCTATGTTTATAACTGTAGCCTCTTTTAATGATATTAATTTATCGTGAGAAATCATAATGCTAAAACACACTAAATTATTTTACAGTGAGTAGTAAATAGTGAAATTTACCAGAATTAAAGATGTGAATTTGAAGGAAATATATTTAAATCATACTCATATGAGAGAACAAATAATTCTTTAGCAATAATGCTTATCATTTCTGCAGGAAAAGCAATCAATGCACTTTTAATTTCTGATTAAAGAAAAGAAATGGATAAAAATATTTTTATAAATGATTTTCCTATTAAATTATATTATTTTTCTATTCCAAACATTATAATTTTCATTTACAATAAGAACTACAGTTTACCCTTATTAACATTTTTAATACTAAATATTGAAAGTTAAAAAATAAGCTATTACCAATTTTTTATATATTAAGAAAAGAAATTTACATAAACCTAAATAGAAAATTATTAAAAAATATAATTGTACATTTTAAAATTACTTCAATAGAGTTCATAATTTCCGTTTTCAACATTGTAATAAATATATTAAATAAAATCCAGATACTTACAATTAAATAAATAACAAAAATATATTATGAGCAGCAGAAGCGATTTGAGTTGCTTAAATTTAAAAATGAATGGTAAACAATAGCTGCGGTGGGCAAATGAAATCAAATAAAGTTGCAATACTGTTTTTGTAATTTATAAGAACCACATGTAGATATATAAATTCATGTAAAATGAAATTGAACATTTATATAAGTCACATATGTGATTGCATATAAATTTAGTTTATAAAAAATAAAATTATTGAAACATTTTAGGAATAAAATTTAAAGGCCATAAAATAATATAATAAATATTTTTATATATATTAAAAAAAGTTTTTATTAATTTGAATATAATATATATTTAAACAGACATTTTATATTTATTAATAAAAATATAATTGTATTTAACAAAACTCTTAGAACTAAATTTTTAATATTCGTCATAAAATTAATTAAAACTGGCTTCAGAAATATTAACTATTAGAATAATCAACAGTGAATAATGGGCATAAGCTCTTGCTTTTACAAGTGATTTAGGGAGGAAAATAAAACTAAGATTTTAATGGGAACTGCCCTGCTGACTCAACAGTCACATTTGCCCACCGTTGAACTATAGCCTTGAAACACTCATTGATGACATTTTATTATTTAGTTAAAAAAAAAAAAAGAAGGTAATTCAATAGTTTGATTTGAGAATCTAATAATGATATGCATTTACAATATAAAAATAAATAACACTGTTCCCCAAAACGTTTCCACATAAAACCAAATGCTTCACAAACTTGGTTCTAAATGTTTCTCTTGAACGGTGCTATTACATCCTGCGCAGTGAGGTTATCACTACGCACGCTCAGTCAGAGTTATACTGTGATGTCTAAATTGTTTTTAGATCGTTAGATAATTTTTTGAATTAGTCACACGCAACATCCCCAACAAATTAAGCCCTTTCAAATGGATGGTACATTAAAGAGTACACAGCATTTTAAGATACAAAAATATTTAATAGAAAATAAATGCATTGAATTAATTTAAAAAATTTATAAATGTATTGCTCTCGTTTATAATTTATTTCAATTTTACATCAAAATTTCATATCAATAAATTTTATAAGAAAGAACTCATCAAATGTAAGTAAATAAAGGAAAAAAATGTGGTTTACCCAATTTTCCACAGGCACAAGAATAATTTACCTCAAACAAATGAATACTATTTTATCCTTTAAAACTTAATTTAAAAAATGGTAGTCGTTCAAAAAGCATTTTTGATTCATTTTAAATAGAAAAACATTATGGTAAAAATTTACGGTCACCCTTGGCAACTTTTTCAAAAAATCGCCAAAATTTCTCTATTTTGCATAAGCGAGGACTAAAAATAAATAGAATATTGAAAAATATTGCCTAATTGGTCTCTCATCTGCGATTGGTCGAAGTTGTTTGGATTACCAAGAAATGCTATTTATCGCCAAATGTGGAAAAATCGCGCCAAGGGTGACCATACAGTAAATCTCAGCCAATATTATAATTATCAAAAAATATAAATAAAGAAATATATAATATAATTTTACCAATATCAAACATATTTAAAATGAATTACCAAATGTAATTTTGTTGAATTACAAAAAGTAGCATGTCAGTAAATAAGTGAGAAGAAAAGCTTTGATATACAAATTCTAAATGAGTAAAATATTAAATTATTATTTGCAAAAATATTTCATGTAAATGAGCTGCACTCTTTCATGTACTTTCATCTTAAGATTACTGTCTCTTCATAAAAATTAATATCCATGTTAAGTGTGTATATTGTGTTAGTAAGAATCCTTCCAATACCTGTTGTCTCAACGTTTCTAACCTACTACAGTACTTCATCTTTAATGTCTCCAGATAAAATACAAATGGTTTGATTTACAAAACCGCTGACGTTTTCAATATTTTTCTGTATCTCAAATACCGTTAACTAATATGACACTATATAACAGCAGCAAGATGTTTAGCACAATAGATTTACATGTATTCAATATATTTATTAGCATGAAAACAATTTTATTTTATGGAAGAGGTATATAATTCAGAAACCTGTTGAAATGTGTAACATTATTTCGAAAATATCTTATCTATAATAACAATTAATAACAAACCTTAGCTATAATAATAATAATTTTGCATCGATTATTATTTCAATAATATAGCTAATATAACTCATATAAGTATATAATAATTGGGAATTAATTTGATAAGTTGAAATTAAACCAATGCTTTCAAATAGTAAGCAAAAAGTGTTCTTTGATGGCTAATATTTGATTGATACAATGTCTATATTTTTCCTGCTAAAAATATTTTAAGCACCTCTAATTTTAAAATAAATTCAAAATTAAATCAAAATTAATATCATATAAATTATTAGACAATATTATTTAATCTGGATGAGTTGAAAAATTATTCCTTGTTTTTAATGTTTTAATTTTGTAATAAATGAAACTCCGAAAAACTTACAAGAATGTTAAGGTTACTGAAAATCCAAAATCTATCCAAGATTGAAGACTGGGATAATAATTCTACACCAGCATAAAGAACTTCTAAAATTAGAATGTAAACTCAACAGAATGTTACAAATTACAACAGACGATAAATTTAACTAGTTGTGATATACAAACCTTACTAATGAACATTTTTATAATATTCATCGTGCAGCTTCATTCAGAAAGTTGTTTTCATGGATTATATCATTGATAGTTTAAATAATCTAATACAGATATATATTAGCCCATATTTCATACATTCATCTCTATCAATGTGTATTTTTCATGTAAATTTTGCAGTGTTCCAAAAAATAAAAAAAAAAAAGCTAAATTTATTTTAACGTATATATCGAAGAATATCGTGCGCTCAGACTTGATTATTTAGTAATTAGCTTATGACATAGCAAGTTACGTTTCTATGTGGATGTATATGTGACGTTCAATAACCAATATAATTGTATTTTTCCCTCTTCAATGTTTCTCTGCATTTATACAACTTCTAGGTGTCAATTAGTAGTTCAACGGCACAATATTTTTGAATCCAGTAGATGTTAAATCACTTTGCATAAACCTGTTGTGCTGCCTCTCCCTAGGAGACAAATGAGACTCTTTTTAAGAAAGACAAAGGATTTCTGGGAAGAAAAGTGCAAATGTAAAATGCTACGTCATAACATACTAAGGTGTTGATAGATAGATTTATTGAGATAAATAAGCCAGCAAAAATAATGCAAATCACTTCTAAGTTTCGACTGATTATTTCTGTATATCATATTTACAAATCATATTTAAGATTAAATGAAAACATTTCATTACAAAATAGTAACCTGTCAAAAAATTTTTAATTTATTTAACAAATTTAATTTACACACACAAACCAATAACTAAAATTTACTAAGCAGTCACCAAAATTTTTTTAACAAATTAAATGAATTTATAAATTAATACTTAAGAATATTCACACATGATTTTAAGTAACATAATATAATCCATAAATATATAAGATTAGATAAATTATTTAGATAATCCATAAATGTATAAGATTAGATAAAGTATTAATATTTATAAATTATTAACAAATATGTTATCTAAAATATATAAATATGATATACATTATTATTATCATTATATCAGAAAAATATGTCAAATAAATGAAAATAACTTAAAAATGCATTCAAATTTGAAAAGCATATTTAAAATAAAAAACATTTTTAACTAATTTTATTTTAATTTTTCTGATTAAACTTATGCATTTTTCTTTTGGACAGTTATAATTAATATCAATCCTGTAAACATTTAATAAATTCACGTGTAAAAAACTAAAAGATAAATAATGACAAAAAATATATGATGAAATCAAATTATAAGTTCTTTTGAAAGATTTAAAACTGAATTTTAATTAATAAAAACAAAGATGAAATTATTGAAAACTATAAGCTTTTTCATGAAAATTAAAGTAGCTAAAGATGAAAAAACTTACAATTATAAATTGATGATATGAATTCCTTAATTGATGTTTAAATTTAATTTTTTACATTACTAAAAAATGCAAACGTTGACATGCAACGTACAATTTTCCACAAGTCACATTATATCTCAAAAATTTTGATATTTAAATTAATTGAATACTAATTTTGCTTTCAGTATGATCAATTTCTATTTGATTAACTTAAATAATTTTAGTCAAATACTTATGTAAATCAAATTTCTTATAAATATTTGTTAATTTAAATCAATTTTAAACACAAAAAATTATAAAATACAAATTTCATTAAAAAATTTCTTATAAATTTCAAGCTGCTTTTTTTAAAACATAGTTACAACAATTCTTTATAAATGTTTGATAATTATTTTATTTTAGTCTGGCATAACTTACCTAAAATATTTTATTATTTAATAAATTAAATTATAATTTTTCATAATACAACTTCATTTTCGATAATTTTTTTATCACAACATTTCAACTTCTACACTGTTATCTTTTGCAATTTTGAATTCATTTATAATTATATTAATAAAAAAGATAAAAACTAAAAAATCTATCAACATTTATCGCAAAGTTTTCCCAATAAATAGCAAATAATAAAAGGAATTATTTTTAAGATTAGTGCTGAATACGTCTTACACAAAAACAAGAAAAATTAGATATTTGCAAATAATTATAACCACAAAGAAATAATCAAATAAATTCAATAAATAGTGATCTTTAGTAATGTATATGATTCATTAATTTCGTAAACAATGGATTTTTATTCCAAGGTAAATTAAAACATAATTTTAAAAATTACACAAAAAATATGCAAATTTAAAAGAAATAAAACTTTTGTAACAGAAAAGCTAATAATTTAAATTAATTGTTTTAACGTTGTCTCTAGATGAATATCTTAACTTTTAAATTAAATGTCTTTGACTTAGAATTATTTAAACTGTTTGAATTAAAGCTAAATGTTTTGTTATATATTTAAAATATATGGTCCAAACTGTTCATTTATCAAAAAACTTTATAACTTGAAATTGGCTATGGGATTTTTATTGAACATACAAGATATGCTTCATATACAAAAAATACATGGTTAATATGATCATTCATTAGTGTTTATAACCATATAAAACGAAATTGATAATTCCTTTTAATGTTGCAATAACTTTCGTATTTGTAGCAATTACATTTTACTAGTTTAAATATGAAGTAATTTTGACTTCAATTTATGTACTGAAAGAATCTTGTTGCTATCGTGTTAATTGTGTGCTACTTATAGCAAATACAAGAATTCAAATGAAGAATAACTGATTTTCATACTTTATAAAATTGTTTTTTCGAATATCAAGAGTTAAAAAGGGCAAATATTTTAATGGCATAGCAGTAATGAAATTTTTAATACACATTTCCCATGAAACTGAACAAGAGGATTCTTATTTAAAATTATTTTACTTAAAAATAAATCGAAACAAGATCTCTTATCTATTTTCTCATAGCTCTTTATTTATTAAAAAATTATTTGTTCAAAAATTTATTTTTGTAATGCATTATTTGTCAAATATACTGCATATCAGTTAATTGAATATGTAAATTTTAATATATCTAATATTAATAACAATAAGAAATTGGCAATTGCTATAAAATATTTTGAGAAAGTAAAAAATCCATATATGTTTAATGGTTCAAAGCTGAAGTAATATATACATATAAAAAAATTTCAAATGAATAAAATGCTCTGATTTCTAACGAATAGGAACTCAAAATATTGGCTTGAAAATTTGAAAGGTTAATAAATAAAAATAAACTAGTGTTACAAATTTTCTTAAATCTTGTAATGAAAATATTAGAATTTTGCTGTTTTTAAAGTTCCTTTATGTGTAAAAGATAATTTGTAACTTGATCTTATTTATTGTAAAAAATAATTTTATTTATTGAGTCGTTGATATTATAATTATATATAAGTGTTGATTATATAACAATTTGTTAGATCTATTAAACTGAATAAATGTCTATTCTTGTGTTAAAAATTTGCTAGAGTTTTCTTATGCTATACTGTTAAAGTTTTAACAATAAGATACAAACTCTAATTTATTGTAGATATTAGTGTAGAATTATAACATTTATAGCTGCCCTTGGGCAGCTCAAACAAATTATCTATGTTACGTTAACTATAAAAAAAAATTCAGGATAAAATTATTAAAACTAAAAACACTATACTACTAAGATTATTATAGTGAAATAATACCAATTTTTCAATAACACATAATAAGTATCATTTTCCCGAATTATTTGGTTTTAAAAAGCAGGATAAATAAATTTGGAAAATTTATAAACAGGATAAATAAATAAAATTTGGAAACAGGATAAATAAATTTGGGGAATTTTAAAGTTCTATAGAATTTAATTATTACTCTAATGAACATTTTTAATGAGCTATAGCTAATTAAAAAGCAATAATTTTAAAGCAGTTTTTCTAAATATCAAAATTTATTTTACCAAAGACTAAAAAAACATAATGATAAATTTAATCATCCTGCTTAAGTTACTAAAAAATGTATAAATTTAAAAATTCAATTAAATTTCTCCTTTTAATTTGCTTAAAAAAATCAATGTTCAATAGTTTTTCTGCTCATTGAACATTTTATAGAAATTATTCATAACTCAAAAATTTATTTGTTTAACGCATTAAAAGATATTTTGGAATTTTATTTATGATGGATGATTATAAACATGTAATAAAGTTCATTATAAAAGAAGAACTTTTTTAATTTAAAAAAATAATTGTTTAAGGTGCACAAAAAATTGTACATCCATTAAGATATTTATAAGAAATTATCATTAAAAGTTATTAAATATTTATTAATTATAACAAATATGTACTAGAAGAAAAATCAATTGCATATCAGATAGATATAAGTTAACTAGTTTAAAATTACAAAAGAATAAACTCATTTCAATTTTAAATAATTAAAAAAATTATATTTGTGAAGGATTTATCACAAATTAGTTTGTTTTAATCATGAAGTGTTATGTATAAAATTTTTTGCAAATAAATATTTTTCTTTTACTATTCATAATCATTATTGATATGTATGTATTGAATCATTTTCATTATAACTATATTGTTCATATATTTATTTTATAGTTTCAAAATGCAATTTTCTCTCCTTAACATAGAGCAATAAATTTTATAGTGTCAATGTTCAAACAATCATCATTCATCATTCTGCAATCAATGTCAGCAATAGTTTTATGTGTAGTTTGGGAAATTTAAAACTATATGATATGGGTAACATTTAATTTAATTTGTTTTAACTCTCTTCATTTTAAATAATTATGTATGTGAAAATTTAACAGAAATTATTTATTTCCATGACTAATGATTTTTGATTAGTGGAAATGTCTTATTATCATTTTTTTTAATTTATTGTAAAAGTTTTCTTGAATAAAATATGTTATATTTTAAAATGTGTTTCTAATGAAAGATAAACATATACATAGCAATGGAAATATGCAAACAATTAATTTAAACAAATGAAGCTATTAAAATAAACAATATTAATGTGTAGGTCAAATATTTTGCATTCGATATGAAATTTTTTCTGTTTTGTTAAATTCCTCTTAGCCTAATTAATTCAGAGACACGAGAATTAATTAATATCCTAATAAAAATAACTCTTGGGTATTCCTACATTTCAGTGTAAAGTAAAAATTTTAAATAATACACAGTTGAAGACTTGCTGATTTCTTACTGATAAGTTGGAAACAGTTTTTATGGAAGGTATATAGTTCTTAAATTACAGAAACTCACATAAAATTCATTTATGGTTTCATAGAATTTGATTAACATTTAAGTATGACACTGCATGAAGCAAATAATTGTATATTCCTATTTGGGTATACAAAAAATATAGAAATATAACACAAGCAAAAAAAAAATAAAAAAAAAATCACAGCTAATAAATGTAAAAATACTGATGCTTATCAAACATTGCTTTAATTTGCAAAACTACTGCATAATCTTCCATTAAAAGGTAAATTAAGCATAAAAAAAAATTGCAGTTTTTCCTCCTAAACATAGAAAATTTAACTAAGAATAATAAAAAAACACTGCACATGTAGATTTCCCACTTAAGTAGACAAAAAATACAAACAATTTCAGTCAATATTGACAAGTTGACTGAAACAGACTATGATCATTGGCACAATTGTGTGTATTCCAACAAAGAATTGATAGGTTCTAAAAAATCCAAAGAAACAGCTACTTATAGCATGATCTCACCTCGAATCATAGTAGGAGACAATTGAAGTTAAAAGTTTGTGATGACATTTTTCAAAGAAAAACTCTGCAAAAAATATTGATTAGTTTAATGTAAGAATATCGTTCAATTGAATTATTATTATATATAAGTCCATGATTCTCTTACATCTATTTTTTATTATATTATTTTTAAAATATTATTTAATTTTTTAAATTAAATAATAATGAAATTATTTTATTTGATTAAATAACAAAAAATTATAATTAAATTTTTTTAAATTACTAGTATTATTTAATTTTTTAAATTAAATTTGGGAGCGATTGTCACCATATTTTTTTAGATATATATTATACCATATTTTTAGTAGAATATTTAACTATTCCATTAGAAAAATTACTAGCAGAATCACCACAGAGAAATGCAAAGACTTGTGATGACCCCCCCCCCTAATCGTCTTATTTTTTTTATTGATATTGAAACTTATTTTTGTAAAAAGCGAGTTGGCAACAACTTAAAAAAATATTATAGCAACCGCACTTCCAATATATCGTCCCCTTTCTATTTTCAATTTTTAAATTTTGGCTGGCCTTGCCTGCACTTGAGATCCCTAGGTCCGTAGGACCCACACCCTTTTCTGGATCTTGTAATGGAAGTGTAGCTATAACTGAAATCTAGTTTGGCATATTATTGGTTAAATCTTGAATGGGCGGAGTTAAAAAACTTGAAAGTAGAATTGTGGCACTTGGGCTGATTTTAGAGTTAAATTACAGAATTAAATATTATTTTAAGTTATATTATATTATATAATTATTATAATATAGGAAAATTAAAAAATTTTTAGGAAAATTAAAGTTCAAATCAATTTTTACTGTCAATAAATATACTTATCAGTGAATTCGACGATTTTGAACACAAAAAAATAAAGCTAATAACTAAGTTACAACTGAGAGATGACAAGCTAAGTCAGTTATAGCGCAAAATGAAACTGCCGTGTGGTCACAATTACAAAACCAATTTCTTAAAAATTTATGTTTGTAACGTTTACCATCTCAAATTCAAGCAGTTTTATCTGTTTCTTCAGAGAAATTGGATAACTTGGCTGAGATTGCTGACATAGTAGCATATTTTACCTTACCAGCAACAGAGCATAGCGCTACAACATCCTCTGTTGCTTCTGACCCTAGTTCGATACAAGAGTTATCTAAACAAATTTTAGAATAACAACCGCAAGTATCTCATTTGCTACGCTCCCATAATAACTCATTTTTTTATCGTAGATCATCTTCGCGCTCAAGAAACAAACATTATCACCCAAATTATTTTTATCATCATCGATGTTTTTGGAACAATGCACGTAAATGTATACAACCTTGCGAATATTCGAAACCACAATCTGGTGATGGACTTGCCAAATAATTAGCAAAACTAAAAACCATGACTACAGTCGCGACTTGTGGTCATGAAAACTATAGTTCTAAAAAATGCTGCCTGTTTGTATATGACAAAAAAAACTTATTAGCGTTATTTAATCCATTCTGGACCAAGTATTATTCCTAAACCAAATATACTAATGAAGCCCACTAGATTTGAACTTTTCGCTCCTAATAATTCGCGGATAAAAATTTATAGAGAAGAATTTCTTGTTCTCGATATAAACTTACGACGATCTTTTCCGTGGTATTTTGTAGAGATAGATATAAACACTGTTATATTTGGTTCTACTTTTCTTAACCATTTCGGATTAATCATTATCAAAAATAGACGTCTTATTTTTTATTAACAGAAACAAAGTTGTCAGCAAAGGGCGAATGTTTTAGAGGACAGAATTAAAAATAGAAACTCTATCCGACACCCTTAATTCGGAATAAACTGACATTTTAAAAGAATTTGCCAATCTAACGAGACCAAGAGCATTCAGTGAAAAAATTAGACACAATGCATTTCACCATATAGAAATTACAGGTCCCCCAGTACATGCTCGGGTCCGTAATTTAAATCCGAAAGAATCCGCGGCTGCTTAAGAAGAATTTCAATACATGCTCGATCAGGAAGTTATTGTTTTTTAAATCGAATAGGAATTCTCTTCATATGGTTCCAGAAAAAGACAAGAATTCTTGGCGTCCTTGCGGTGATTATCACGTTCTCGATAAGCAAACAAAAGCTGATCGTACTCAATCCAGCATTTAACAAGTTTTACTGATAATCTACGAGGTAAGACCATTTTCACAAAACTCGGTATCCAAAATAGCGTATCATTACATTCCCATTCACCCGGATGATAGACATAAAACGGCGATAACAAATTTCGGGTTGTTGAATTTGTTTTATGCCTTTTTAGTAACGTAACGCTACCCAAACTTGAAAGCGTTTTATTCAAGAGGTTTTGGCTATTGCTTTGTATATTTAGACGATAATTCGTATTGCATCACCAGACGCTGGCTAACATAAAAAATCATGTTAGAAAAGTTCTAAAACGACTTGATTCTTGCGGATTAACTATCAACATCAGTAAGTATATGTTCGGTTGCAAAGAAATCTCTTTATATGTAGGTTATCTTATAAATAAAGATGGTATTTTACCACTAACCGAAAAAGTCAATATCTTCACCAAGTATAAGCCATCAATTACAGTTTATGACCTTAGACTTTTTGGGAATTTTCCAGGTATTGCTACTATTCCCGCTGATACTTTTTCCCACATAGCTACGATAGTTACTCCCAATGCTATTAATTACGAGGAATTTGTATAAGCTCAACTGGTTGATAATGAATTGACTACAATAATCTCAGCTCCAGATAAGTCTCTTAAACTACAAAAATTGCGGATACCTGGTTCATCAACAGAACTTTATTGCGATATTTCTACTGTTCATATGTCGTCGTCTGGCGGAGAGTTTCTGGAGCATATAGACGAATCCATATGCTCCAGAAACTCTCCGCCAACAAGTGTTTCTTTTCCTATACAATATTTCACATCTTGGGATACGTGTGACCTTAAAGCTTATCGCACAATAATTTGTTTGGAGTAAAGACTTAAGATATGCACCTGCGTCTGCACCTTTGCCAAAGAATGAAAGTTCAAAGACAGCGATAGCCAGCGATCCTGGATCACATAGAGTTCCTGATGCTCGCTTTCAGCATATCCACTTGGATATTGTAGGACTAACTCCATCCTTTGCAAGGATATTCCTAAATGTTACGGTCATTGATCGTTTTACTCGATAGCCTGGGACATATCCAAACACAGAGATGACCGTTGAAACAATTGCTACTGCACTGGTAAGAGAGTGAATAGAAAAATTTGGTGTTCCTGATCTCTTAACTACAGACCACGAACGCCAGTTTAAGTCACAGCTCTTCAAAGAACTAGCATGCCTTTATATCCAAAAGACACGTAAAAAATGTCAAAATATCCAAATTCTAATAGCATAATCAAGCGGATACATCGTTCCCTCAAAGCCGTACTAACTGCGCATGCCATTTTAAATTGGACTCTTAGCTTCTTTTTGTTTTCTTTGGTTTGCGTTCTACAATCAAGGAAGACATAAATGCTACAGCTTCTGAGCTGGTATATGGAAGTCTTCCCTTACTAAGTGATTTTTTCATGATTCAGTGATCACGAATTCGGAAGAGATCGAAATCTCAAAGAAGTTACGCGAAATATAAGGACTGTTCCTGCATCCTCTGGCGGTAACAAAACAGTTTTCATGCATACACAACTGAATAAACGTACTCGTGTTTTATTAAGGCATGATGCAGTGAAAAATCCATTACAAGCACCATAAGACGGATACTTTGCTGTTGTAAAACGTTCTAAAAAGCCGAAACAATACAAATTTATGTGTTTCGGGAGATCGGGTCAAACGAGCATTTCCGAAAATTAACGTTCCAGACATCGCGACAAATCACCTGGTGCTGCTAACTAAAGAAACAAGAAATTCACCCAGCTTATAATCAAATTACTCAACGCCAGTAAGTATATGTTCTGCGTTGAATAATTTGACAACGCCAGTAAGTATATCTTCTGGTGAAACTGACATGACGAACAGAAGTTCGTCATGTGAGTTTCACCAGAAGATACGGGCTTGACTGATAACTTCATTTCCTAGAACAAGCATTGGGAAGGAGGTATTGTAGTGACTCATAATCTTATTTTTTTATTCGTTACATAAAATTATTTTTGTAAAAAAACAAGTTGGCAACAATTTAAAAAAAAACATTGTTACAAGTGTACTTCCAATATATCATCGCCTTTCTATTTTCAATTTTTATTATCAATGAATATGTTTACATGAAAATGTATAATTAATAATTACAGAACCACAACAGGGTATAAATAATTTTAATATGCATATACTTTAAATAAAATATCAACTATAATCCACCTTCAAAAGTGAGCCAATGTAGTTTTGATGAAATTAATTACAGTTGATAAAAACACTTATTATCAATCAAATGTATTTCCCTTTTTCTTGAGACGATTACGAATAGTTTCTTGTCTTAATGCTTCTTCTTTAAGAGCTTTTTCTATATTCAATTCATTGCATTCATCTACTTCTTTTGTAAGTTTTATGATTTGTTCCTAAAATATATAAGTGATATATTTAGAAGATCACAAATATCCAATTGAAATTATACACTAGAATAAATTTCTCATTTTTTTTATATATACTTCGTTTTTTACTTCACTATAAAACATAATTTCATCAAAGATCATAACTAAATTAAAAATATTAATTTTTATAAACGTTTCATATATTTTATAATTAATTTCCTTTTTTATTTATTTGCAAACACTGAAGGGAATTTTAATAATTTTATAAGATTACATGTATAGTATATTCTTCTGTACTTCTTTATTATAGAGACTTCTGTACTTCTTTATATTTACTGTATAGTACTTCTTTATTATAGAGAAAATAATTTTAAGAAAAACTGGAATAAAATTATTTGGCACAAACTTTACTATCCACAATCTTAATTTAAAAATAAAATATATTTTAAATATTGAAAATTTTTAAAAAATTCTATAATTTTATAGAAAAAGCGATTTTATATATCAATTGATATTCAATTATAATTTATTTAGACAATAAATCATTAATTATTTTCTAGTGCAAACAGAATATAAATTAAATATTATATTTATCAATTTTTTTTTTACATCAAACAATTTGTAATTCTCATAGCTAATTTCAATTCATTTCTCTTAACTTTGATTATTAGTGAACTATTAATCTAAATTTTCAAAAATTGTGTTTTTCTTAAAATCTAGTGCTCTTATTTATTACAAAATAAAATTATACTTCCATATTTTTCTTCACCAATGCCACAAAATTAAAAATTTGCAAAAACTGTTCTTGAATTTCTTTTTTGTAAAATATTTAGAATTTTCTTAAAACAGCTTAAAATTCTGATAAGAATAATTTTTCAAAGGAAAAATATTCTTTTCTATTAAGTAAACAAATAAATATATATGTTACAATTCAAAAGATATACAATAAACAATGCAAAGCAACATTGCAACAATGCAAAGCAACATAATAGGAGAATTTATAAGGATTTAGAGATCAAAAGAAGTGTCATATTTGCATTTGGAAATAGGAAAATAATATTTTATAAAACTGTTGCTATCAATTTATTTTGAAACAATAAACTACAAAACAGGTAGAGTTTTAATGGTATTTAAAGAAAACAGTATTTTTTTTTTTTTTTTTTTTTTAGATAAAGGAAATAGAGGAACAACTGATTACAATAATAATGTCCAACTTTATCTCTAATGTTTAATGTAAGAAAATGCTACAACACACAAACAATATAAAGAACAAAATTTAAAAAAGTTTAAAATCAAAATTATAATTTATTTTTATCTCTAACAATGCTGCAGTATTAATTCTTTTCATCTGGAGTGCACCAAATACTAAGAAATATAAAAATGAAAAGAATTAAGATTGGGGAAATCTAAAGCATTGGGAAAAAAATTATTTTCATACATTGCTAGATTTTAATAACCACTTAGATTCAGGCTTATAATAAATATTTTAATTTTTAAAAAATTCATATAAATTATTAACTATACATTATCTAATTTATCCAGAAAGAAACATTATGAATACTACTTTTCAGTCCTAATTTAAATTTATCAGATTTAAATCAGAAATCAGAAATGCAAAAAAACTAAAAGTAATGATTGGGTGAAATTTAATAATTCTTTAAAAAATATCTTTTTGACAAAACAATGTATTTTAGCATAGCAAAACTTTTTTTTTCAATGCAAGGGGAAAAAACTTAAAAATTTATTTTGCAAAAAATTTTCTTTCAACAGCAAACCAGATATTTAGCTAATTTGTTTCAATTTTAAATAATCAAATATATTTTGAAATACTAAGAGAAATATGAACAAAATTAACTTGAGAGAACACTGTTATATAAATTCAATCAAAAATATTTATTTAACTGATATGAAAAATACAATAATACAAACAATATTTAAAATGTCTAGAAGTCTCCTATGATTCACAATTAAAAAATAATCTAGTTTAGATAATAAAGGTTAATTTAAAAAAATTGTCAAATGATTATAATAAAATTATCATAATGATTATGTACATTAAGTGAACTTTTAAAATACAAATTTTTACATGTGTTTTCTTATTCCTTTTCTCTTTTAAACTTTTTAATGATTTTCCATTGTAATTCATTTTTTCATTCAACTAAATAGTTAGATATTATCAATTTGTGGAGGGTGATGAAAAAATAAATTGCTTGAATTGGATTATAAAAAAGGTCTACTTTTCAATCACTTTAAACAAATGACACTCTCATAATTGTCCTTACAGAAAAAGCACAAGCAAACACAGTTTATGAAAGAAAAAGATTGCAGTCTCTTTTTTCTCTTCTTGCTGTTATGTATTTTCACAAATTAAAAAAAATTCTAACTTTATTCATTTTTAAGAATTAAATAATTAATGAAAATAATTTGATTTACAAATAGCAAGAACTGCATGATAATATTGACCAAATTAAATAATAATTAGTTTTACAATAATTATACATTTTATCAATACTACAGAAAATTTTAAAAATATTAAAAATTTAAAAGTATTTTTGAAAATGTAAAAACAATTTAATTATTAACCAGTAACAAATTACTTACCAAAAAAGTATTTTAAATACAGATCATAGTTTATTTACTGATGTAATTAAAAATATAAAATTTTATAACTAATTCTTACACAGTATTCTTTATTCCGCATTATCCTTCTCTTTTGACCCTGAGTTAATGGTGCTGGTCTTCCATCTGAAATTTTTTTTAAATCTTAAATAATAAATAGAAATAGAAAAAAGACTGATAAAAAAACATGAGCCTTATTAGGCACTAAAAAAACAGTGTGTGGGGATGCCCATATATATATATATATATATATATATATATATATATATATATATATAAAGTATTTTAAGTTCCTGATTTCAAATATATAAGTATAATGCTTCCATATTGTAATAGTACACATGTTCACATTTCATATGAATACTTAATTACTGGAAATTAATAATAAATATGGAATCACTGGCCTTGTAAGAAGGATTATCTATTGTAAGAAAAATTTTATGAAAATAACTGAAGTAATGTCACCATAAATAAGCATGTTGTTTAAAATTTAGAAAGAGAAGGAGATCAAATAAGATGATAATTGTGTCACAATTAGTCTGATATTCATTGATGACATAATAACAGGAGTGAAGTGTCAAGAGTTGACTTTAGCCCAGAAATAGGCAACTATAGAATTGCTGACATCTTCAGGTGGCTAGGAAAAACATTTACTAAGCATTTAACAGCATCAAATGCAGAGAAATTCATAGGATAAAGTGGCCCTTCTTTAGTCCTGAATTAAATCTGTGTGACTTTTCTATGGTATTAGCTCAAGAGCAATAACAATAAGATGCCTTGATTTGCTGGAGGACCTGAAATCAGCCATTAGATGTGACTGGTGTGCTTGATTCCAACACTCCAGAACTTTATTGCAGAGTTACAGATTTATAATACTCTCAGCATTGTTAGAGATAAATATAAATTATATTTTCGATTTTAAAGTTTTTTAAATTTTGTTCTTTATGTTGATTGTGTGTTGTAAGCATTTTCTTACATTAAACATTACAGATAAAGTTGGACATTATTATTGTAATCAGTTGTTGCTCTATTTCCTTTATCTAAAAAAAAAAAAAAAAAAAAAAAAAAAACTGTTTTCTTTACTAATTTCAGATAGCTGGGAAATGTAAACATATCAAGCCTCTTCTGTATAAAATGCCATTCCTATCTATATTTAAAAAATAGGTTTCACGCTTTTACCTGTCGTCCTTTTTCCACAATGACCACTTACTTTCTATCACGCTTTTTGGACCCCTCTGTTTATATATAAAGGAATTTTATAACTGTTACCTTTATCTAACATTACAGCCAGTGAAAATAAATTCTACATATATTTAAAATAAAATAATTTTTTAATATAATAAAATTCTAAAAGTAAATTCTTATTCAATTAGTTTTACTCTATATATTCATTAAAATTTCATTTCCTTTTCCAATTAATAATTCTTCCATGAAGCTGTAATTTCAAATTAAAAAAAACCACAAAAGCTCAACAATATGCATCACATTAAAAAAATTAAAACCAATAGCTAGCAATATTTATCAATGAACTGCTATACTTGAAAAAAAATGATACATAAAGATATCATTTATAAACACAGCAAAGTATAAATTTCATATTAAATCATATTTTTTACAATAGCAAAATATGAAAATATTTAAAGATTTAATTATGAATTCTTATTAGTAAAGAGATTTTGCATGAGATTCATTTCAATTTATCTACCTATGATAGACATTTTTATTTACTTTTCTAAAGTCTATTGTTCAAACCAATGCAAAAAAATTTATAATATAATGTTCAAAGCCTCACTATTATGGACATAACTTTAACAATCAAAAACAACAACTAACATTCACCAGAAAAACAAAATACATGATATCATCTTTGCAATGTACTATTTTAAAATCCAGTTGCACTCCTATAGAAAACAGAACAAATCCTACTCATTTGTTGAGTTAAATCCTAAATTCAGTAAGTGAATTTAGGATTGCTCTACCTGAACGAATTGCTCCTTATGACCATTTTCCCCCAGGATGGACATTGTGATTTTTAATGTGTTCTTACAGTTTTTGCATTTCACAGAGCTTATTAACAGAGGTTTTACCTGTTGAAATTCAAGTAAACAAAATTTTAAACTCTTATTCATTTAAATCAAAGAAATTTATTTTATCCCAATTTATTTTATTATATTTTACCTATTTTTTTTATAAAAATCAAACAAAATTCATCTTTTAGTGTTATCTTCTGAGGGCTTCATATAGTAATAAAATTGAAAGAAATATATCAAAATTGAAAATACAATTTTTGCAAGAAATAGTGACAAGTCTGCACAGGGAAATAATGTTTACATATTCTTCAGGATCAAAAACTAATCATCAGTAAATTTTAATTTTTTCAAACTACAAATACAAAGGTATCTAATTATACTAATTGAACAATTAGATATCTAGAACCTAATTGTTCTGTGCAAATATATAATTGTTCTAATTGAAAATAATTAGTTGTTTGATCAATATTTATAAAAAAAATTAATTCAATTTAATAAAAAAAATAATATGGGACAAAGATTCTATAAAAAATTATTTTAAAATAAAAATAAAGAAACTGAAACAGTACATAAGTACTAAATATCTTCTAAATTTTAAAGCAAATTATAATTCTAAGAAATACCATGTAATTTTAAAAATGTAAACTAAACAATAATGAGAAAGTTATATTTTATGATGAATTTTAATAAGTTTACCATTCAACAAATGTTTCAATGAAAAAGTATATTTTACTTCATGAGTTAAGAAAATATAATTTGAACCAATAAAGAAAATGACATATGAAGAATTTTATACAACCATGAAATCTATAAGTATCATGATCCCCACATTGCAAAAATAGTAAAGGCTTCCTATATTAGATGGCTAGGTCAGATTTATAGATATGATGATTCTTTCTCCACACAAAAAATAACTTTTTCAAGAATATAGAGAAAACACATAAGAGAAGACTAGATGGTTAAATAGTAAAGAAAAAGACATTAAGCTGTAAGGGGTGAACTGATAGAAAGCTATTGTGCAGGATAGGGTCAGGTGGAGGAAGCTTGGACAGGCAGAATTTATGAAAAATAATTGTTACATTATTAAAAGCATATGGTATGATTTTAAATAATCCTTTTGTTTGACAGTCATTTTTTACAATTAAAACCTTTATTAATCTAGTGCAAAGAAATTTAAAATAGTGATAATATTTACTCCATAAAATATTTTATAAATTAATGAAAGATAACACCTATTTTACGGAATACAATAGTTACTAACTGAAGTCTTTTTTCCTTCAATCAACTGAAAATTTTTATTTTAATTAGATGACAAATGATAAGAATGAAATCATTGATGATGATTAAAAATGCTTCTTTATATATGAATTTTAAAACAGATCAACAAAATAAGACTTTTAGATACTTTGTGTATTTTTCCTATATTTAATATTTTCAACTTTATCAATTAACAATTAAAACTAATATTTTCAACTTAAATAATGAAACTAGAATCAAATTATTTTTATCTATTTTAAACAAGCTACCCAAATAAAAAATAGCATTTTTATACATTAAAGTTTATAAAAATAAAGAGTGCACAAGTTTTTTGTTTTGCTTTATAAAAAAAAACATATAATAATTAAATCATCATATTTATTGTAAAAACAATAACCAGAATAATTTTGTAAAAGAAGCAAATAAAATATATAAAATAGTTGAAATCAATGAAAAAACGATCACGGTTGAGATATTGTATGTCTGTAATAACTAAATTGTATAAAGCTAAAAATGTATAAGGAAATCATATTCAGTAACAGAATTACATGATTAACATCTAAAACACTGTTTGAACACATGTTTAGTACTCACTTTTTACAAGATAACACTTCATATGATTAAAAGAATAGTGTTATTATTTTAAAGAAAGAATCAAAATTAATTAAAATTTTATTATCAAAAATACAAAACCTGCATATGACCAATCTGGAAGATCTGTTAGTGGTCCATATTCACAACCTTTAGCTGGTATTCCATGCCTAAAAAAATGTAAAATTTGAGATAAGTTAAAAGAAAAAAGATATTTATATAACCTATGAATTTCTTCTGCCTTCCCTTTTACAGATAAATTTTGAATATTATTTTACTGTCAACTAACTACGAATGAATTTAAATTTAAAAAAAGGATTTAACTAAATAGATAGTTGAAACATTGAATTAAATATTTTACATGTTAAATATAATATAAAATTAAACAGAGGAGTCATTTATATTGTTTCATTACCAGTAAATGATTTGTAATTTTCAGTGAAATGATCAATTAATAAAATAGTTAATAAATAAAATATTTTATATTTTTTTTAAAAAAAATCTTAATTTTAACTTGCATTTTAATAATAAAGTTAGAAAAGCATTTTCATCAAGTGATAACTAAAATTGTTAATTCACATATTTTTCTTGAATAATTTTTATAAATTATTACCTTAACAGGCATGGAATATCATATTTTTGTGATATTAATGTTCATGATAATATATTACAAATCATCTTCATTCAACTGATAATAAGATATTATTTCATGCTTTGACAACATGTAGGATATAGTTAAAAAGCTGAAAGTCATTGTAAAGCATTTGTACATTACCATGTATTGCTTTCCAAGATGATCAATATACATAATGTATCAGTGAAATTTCAATTTATACATCTCCAAGTACCTACCATCTTACCAATGGAATTTTGTTATGATGGCTAATTGCAGGCTGCAAAAATGCAATACTCCTTCTTCAACACACTCACTGTATTTGAACCGAGAGCCTTCCACTCAGAAATCTGGTGTGCCCTATTTGCATGTTTTGGTAATGCATGTCAAAATATTAAGAGACAAACCCAATATATATAAAGACACAATGGCATTTTATGAACTTAATCATCAATCTAAATACTACTAATAATACTATAAATAACTACTAAGTGTTACATGGTTTACTTTAACCCCTTCGCGACGGGAAGTGCAAACGCGCGCTCATCGTGGAGGCCGGCAGTGTCTTACGCGAGCGTCTGTCCAGAGCCGGGAGCTTTTTTGCTATCAAGCCTAAATACATGAAATTTCCGAAATATCTGCGCAATATTCTTTATGATCAGAATATATCATAGTATCACTGTCAGAATCTGTTTAAGAATCAATATTTGAAATATTTTGCATCATTTCTGCTATTTTATGCACTGTTAAACATTTTCGACACTTTGAAATTGCAACAGTAAAAACAGAAAGAATTCACGTCTGACAAGATCTAATAATTTTCTAAAAGCTGCAAATTGAAATACCTAACCCTTTAGTGAAAATAAAATTTCTCTACTTACAATAAACAACTAACACTTGCGAATTTAAAGAGACATCATAAAGCACACCATTCAGAAACATTTATTTCCCCTTTTGTTTAAATAATCCAAAACATATTTATGTGAGTCATATTTCTCTCCTTTCGAGTAGAAGGTCTAATGTACGTGTATCTGAAACTATACGGACATACAGTGCCATCTTGTGGCAGAAATTATAGTTTTTAAAACGTTCCAGGACACTGGCACAAATACGTGACAGTCAACGCTGAACAGGAAAACGCTCTGGCACACCTGCATGTCAGCCGGGAAGTGAATGTGTTCGTTGCTGGCACGTAGACGTGACAGTCGGTGAGAAAGGGTTAATAATGTATGTACTCACATATAGTGAAAATAAATGCTACTGCTTTAAACAATGACAATTATAAACAAGAGCATTAAAAAATTAAACATATAAAAAATAGAAGTATGTGGAATCTAGTCCCCATGGAGATTGTTATTCCACTGAGTTTAGTTCATAGAGTCAGTAACTAATATTTTTAGATTAACTAATTAAAAAAAAATTGCCTTTTAAGTAAGAATAATTGTGAGCAAAACAATTTTCAGCAGCGTCAATTGTATGAATTTGTTTCCAAATCTTATATGATCACAAAACTTCATTTGTAATTAAAATTATAGATCACATATTAATAATCTATTTACAAATTAACCACACTGAGACTTAAAGTCCTTTACTTTAACTTGCCTAATTTTTCAATTGAACTTTCGAACATTACTTCAACTAAATCATAAAATATTTGAAGAAAATAATAACTTAAAACCTCACTAATATATAGATACACAATAAAGACATTATTTTCTAAGCAAAAACCTTTGAAATAGTTTTAATCAGGATTAATAATTACTTATAATATGTTAGTAATTTATTAAAAAAAATTTCTAAATATTTAATCTTACCTAATTTAAAGAAAGACTAAAAAGTAGTTAAAAGTCATAACTTTAACAAATATCTTAATTAATTCACATTAAAAAAATTTCAACAGATAAAATATGTATACTTGGTTTTAAATAAATATATGCATATTCAATTATAAATTCATGTAATTTCATATTGATATAAGATATTTTGTAACATTTTACTTTAAAAATATTTAAAATAAATGGTAAATTTTTGAACAGATTAGCCACATTCAACTACCAAATATTGCAAAGGCATTTGTTTTTTTAATCAATCAAATATAAAGTAACATAGAACATTTAAGTTGAAATAAAAACTTGTAAGTTAGGTATAATAAAGGGTTAATGAGTTTAAGAAACTGAGCTCTTGTCATACAATGTTAAGAATGAACCTAAAATTCAATATTTATATATTAAATTGGTATAAAATTTCACATAAGAATAAATATTTATTACATAAATTAATGAATAGAATTTACTTGTTAGTACACTGAAATACACAAATAAGTACTTAGGTTAAATTTTCATTATTTAAATCTAGTCAGAGCTAAGAGATTTTCATAAAGTATTCAAAAATTATAAACCTGAAGCATTGGATAACTAAATGTTAAAATGAGGAAAATAAACATAAATGTTTGGATTATTACAAAAGATAATTTTGAAAGTAAAAGAAAAACAGAGGGAGAAGTGAAAAATTATGCATGTTAGACAATCAAAAATTTGAACAGAAAGCAGAGTAGGCATCTAGAAAATGTAAATTATTTTTGATAGTATTAAAGCATATATTTGTGCATTAAATTATTTTTAACAATAAGTTAACAATATCTAAAAAAACATACCTTTTGCGCCATTCACCAACTTTTAAATTAATCACAGAGGTATGAAAATAATGTGACTGATTATTATTTTCCACAATGCATGCTACAATAAAATATATATTATTAAAAGTTAAATAATGTATATCACATATTTCTTTTACATACATTGACATTAATAAAAGAAATGTATAAATTAAAATTTTAAACTACTATCTTTTACTTAAATTTATGGAATAGTATATATATATTAGTTTATTATTGTTTCTAGAAAATCTTAATAAGCAAACTAATAAAAAAATATAATTGATTTTTTTAAGTATTATATATTAATAATATTTCATAAAAATTATATTTGAAGGAAAAATATCTTTATACAATGAATAATCTATATAATCACAGTTCTCTCTTTTTAGTTGGTAACTGAAAGGTTAGTGATTTAATCTTCAACAGTTCATGGGTTTTACTAGCATTTTAGACACTGAATGCTTGTCGTGGTTAGAAATCCAATCCAACACTTGTAGGTCTCTACAGAATAAAGTTGGTTCAAATTGAACTTTTAGTTTAGGACTTTAATTATCTCCAGAGATAGCAGCCCATTTTTTCTAACCCTTTACCACAATTTGTTTATATTCTGAACAAGGCAATCGTATTCTATATTAAGTCCAAACACATCACAAATAGATTTAATTAATGAAAGATCTGATAAGACAGGTGGCCATAGAAATATCTAAATACCTTGAAGAGCATGTTAGTTGACTTTCAATCTAGTGTTATCTTGCTGTCAAATAGTCTTCAATATCGATTAAAGAAACAACGACTTCCCTCAATATCAATTTAAAAAAAGGTAATGTCACCAAAGCCATTTATATATTATTACGATATTATTCTGACAATAACATAGACAAATGATCTGAAGTCTTAGATGATTGCACCCAAACCATGATATCACAATATAACATGATATGGTTCTTCATAATTGTAGCTGTATTGCATTTCTCATGATGTAGAAACCAAATTCATAAGATAACTCAACAGCTTAAACAAAAGAGACACATTAGAAAATGTTACATCTTACCACTTTGAAATCTACATAGATTTATTTCTCCACCTTTTCAAACAAAAGTCTGTACCCTTGATTCAATGGTAGGATCCTTGTGTCATGAATGTAAGCCCAGAAATGCAAATTGATAAGCCATATCCCCTTTTAATATGGAGATTACTGATGACATTCTGATAGCCTAACCACCACTGGAACATGTCACTTTTTCCCAGACATCTTTTCCAGGTTTACAATAGATGTGTGAAGATACCTGCTTGCTATCTGAATTTCAAAGCACCAATCAATCTGTTTTTCTCAGTCTTATCACCATATCTCAGGAGTACTAGTCTGTCTATAACAAGTGTCTTAGCTTTCAAATAATATAAATTCATTATCAGTAACAGACTTATTCATGTTAAGATGATATTTCTGATAGAAAGCAGTTTATAAGCAAAAAATACACTGTATACAAAGAAATCAAACCACTTTCCCAGAAGTAAAACTATCTATACTTTATCTAACACTTAATAACTTTATCTAATAATTTTAAGAGTAGATAAAGTATAATACACAATAACTTAATCTAACACTTGAAATTTTTTTCAATGAAAAATGGTCACATAATTTTCTACTTCAAAATGAACTTAATGTACCAGTATATCACATACAAATTAAAAATATACATGCTTATTATATATATTTCACACAAATATTAATAATACAAATATATGGTTAACAGATTATCAATATGTTTTAACATTATGGTAGAAATTTATAACAGAAAATTTCCAAATAGCAAATAAGTGGAAATTATTCAACAAAGCTTTAAGATATTTACATAACTCTATGATATTTTACATAGAAAAGAAGTCTCTGAGTTTAATTTGTTTGTATCTCAATAGTCTTTTTTCTGCATGTAAGAAAGAAATCCCAGATAAAATGCTATACAGATTAAAAAATCCATTTAAATCAAACATTTGAAACGATTACTTAAGGATAATTATAAAATAATTTCTTATTAATTTAATAATTATTGGTATTCTAAAACATGAATTACACTCATCTTTAAAAATGATTTATGGTCATGTGAATCGTTGAATAAAAATGAAGTAAAAAATTTATTTAAATTTACATTATACTATCCCCATTATAAATTTTGATTATGAACATAAATTAAATTAAAGTGCCTAAAGTTTCATAAAAATATTGAGTTGTTATAATTTCCTATTATATTTAACAGTTTTCAATTATCATTTCATACTTAGTAGATAAAGATACAAAATAATAAATTTTGTTTCAGAAATTTAAGGCCAATTTCAATTTTTTGAGATGCTTTATGAAAAAATTACCGAATAATCGTCGAGAAAAACAACTCTTCCTAAAAAGCGCTGCCATGTTTGTTGTGTTTACTGAATTGAAAATAGAAAAGTTAAATTAAACATCGTGTCATGCTGTTGTCATTTTTTAATTAAGTTTGTTGTATAAAACCATCAAATTATGATGATAGTTTTTTACAGTCTCAAAATTCTTACTCTTTTGGATGTCAATTTTTGATTGATAAACAATATAATTTATAAGTTTATTAAAAACTTCAATTTCGGAAGTAGAAACTTCAATATAGTTTCAATAAATTTTTGAAAATACAAGAAAGAATGAATAAACTGAAAGCTATTTAATTTTACTTGAATAAAATCTGGCAACAGTAGGTTTATGCAGGTTTCGATTTTATATTTACAAAAAAAATAAACAACTCGAAACTCATCATTATGGCCAAACATTGTTTCCGTTCATAAAATTTTAGGAAACATTCACCACTCTTTTAAAAGTTTAAATAAACAATTTTAATTTTATATATTTCTTACCTAAAATTTTTATTAATCTGTTTAAAAATGGAAGATGATAACATCGATAAAGCATTACAAACTGCTATTTTAGCTTTACTTGATATCAAACCTAAAGATCCTATTAAATTCCTTGCTACTCATTATCAAATGGAATGTGAAACTAACCTTGTTGCTAAAGCTGTCCATTTACTTCAAGATATGACAATCTATCATCCTGCTATAGAAGAACGTTTGCTGGAAGCTTACGCTATAATTAGCCAGTATAGCGAAGAAGATGGTGTCACTGGTGACATTTATACCGATTTATTAGTCAAATTAGTGGCTGATACACCAGCTTATCAAAAAGAGAACTTTTTACAATATTTGCAGTGTCAGAGTACGGAATATGTATCGTTTGATGTTTTCCGCTCAGGTGTATTGACTTCAATATTATTCAATCAGTTTATTCTGGAAGTGAAAATACTTTTTACTAAGCTTTGTATTGAGAACCATGATTCAGCACCAATGTTTTTATGTAAGAAAGCTTTAAGGAAAATGAGCAAATGTTTAACAGAATCTGTGAAGAAAACTGCAAACAGTTCAGAAGAACCTTTTTGCTTAGGTATATCAGACATGAGTTCCCCTATTCGCAAAACATTACCCAAAAATCTACCCGCTACAGATTATGTAAAGTTAAATACATTTTTATCTGAAGCAGTGGAAATATTCTTAAGGGAAGTTCCTAAAATTAAATAAATTATTTAAACCATCATATTCAGTGATTAACTTAATCATGCTTTCTAGGAGATATTTTGAATTTATAAAAAAATTCAATATCAAATAGCTATATATACACTTAGAAAATCGCATTGTTAAATCCGATCATATCTAACACACACACATATAATGCTACAAAATTAATAACACTCACTTAAAAAAGCATTTTATATAATATTTTCCAGAAAATGCCAACTATTGTATAACCACTAAGGAAGCACACCTTTAAGTAATTTATTTTTAATTAATATAAAAATACAATATGAAGTATGTATGAAAATATTTATTCAAATCTGTATCTAATATCTATTTACTACTTATTGTAATGTCTTAAATTCCTTAATGGTTTACTGTTTTATCTACAGTTTTCATATTACTAATTCAACCTCGTGCATCTTATAAATTTACTTATAATTACAATATATAAAAAAAAATTCTATTTGTATACTTTTGCTCGATCCGATTTCATTTCACACATTTTTCACAGTAAAATATTTTATCCCTTGATGAAGAACATTACTTATACATTTGTCAGATTTCCATCAACTTGAGTTTTCTTAAACTTCTGTCAAACTTTTTAGAGTAAATTATTTGGGAATTATCAAAATTAGTATATATTTTTAGAAATATTCTAACTACTAAATTAAACATATTTTGTGATTTTAGTCTTTTCTATTCAAACTGATAAATTTACTTCAAAAAATATTTTTAATATGACTTAGATTATTAAAGACTCTTAAAAATATAAATATTAAATTTTTTCCTTTAAACTTCAACTGTGTATCTTTTTATTTACATTTTTGTTATACCTTTTAAAAAATGCTTTTGATGTTTTATTATATATTATAAATATCACAACTATATTTTTTTTTTAACTTCTGAGTGAGGGAAAGAGTATAAATATTATGAATCCAAAGGTGGTTTCATTTTTGGTGAATATTTCTTACGATTTCTTTTGGCAGCCTGAACTTTTAACTACTGTAGAATTATTATCTGTCATTATTTTCATTTATTTATTTTCATATTTCATCTTGATTTCAATATACCTCTTTGATATTTCTTTTATAATTTATCAAATAATTATAGTTGGTTAACAAACTATCATATTATTATAATAAATATAGTATATTATTATAATAAATATTGATTTAGTATTTGAAAATCTAATTTGGAAATGGGTGAAAATGCACTTTAGGTCTCCTACTTGGGGCGTTTTCAAAATCGCCTATGCCATGGTGAAAATTCTACTGCTATTTCAAAGTGAAACTTAATTAGCAACCAAAGAAAAGGGTAATTAATAAGCATACATGAAAAAACGCATAGAATTCGCGAGTTGTCGAAGTAGTGGACCTAAAGCGCAATTTAAGCTTGGAAATATGTGTGGATTTGTTTTTATATTAATATTTGAATAAAATTTTCATTTTTTTTTTTTTTTTTGTGTACATAAATAATTATTTTTATTTTCATTATTATGGAAGCTTTCATTGTCATTTATTTAAGGAATTTATTATATATAATTCCATGAATCTGTTAACTTTTTATTAATTATGTATCAAGCAAATGAAACAAATTAACATCAGACTAAAGAAGTATACAAAATCTATTCCTAATAAGGCTTTCTTATTAGGAATAGATCTTGTATATTAAGATATTTCTAATAATATCTATCATTAACATTTAATATGTTTGATGCATATTTTAAAGAAACTCTGGAATAATCAAAGTATGTCAACTCTTTGAATTTTTGGCAGACTTTCAAAGTTAATAAAATTTTTGATTTTGTTAATATTCAATGCTTTTCTTTCTCCCCCTCCCCAATTGCAAACATGTCAGTTTGAACTGCACCCACTGTGATAAACTTGTTTTCTATTGTTTAATATGTATTAAGTATTCTTTATTCTTTTCCCTAAAACAAAATTTAACTAATAAACCAAATCAATTGCAGTTATTCTTGGAGTGATTCTATTTATCATATTATCTAAAATCCTTCTGATTTTCCTTCTTAATTTGTATATTTCTCTTAATTTCACTCACTACTGAAAAATAAATTTTGCAAATCATTGCAGTTAGGTTTATTGTGGCCTGATGATAGGATTGTGTTTTGTAATGTAAAGTCCAAATTCAATCTCACCTGGTTTTAAACAGATAAACATTGGTATTTCACTAGGCTTTCTATGTGAACATCTGCTAGAGTGGGTGCTTGGAAATGGCCCTACCTTTCAACCTTGCAATAACCTTTTTGGACCTTATGCCATAAAACCCTACCAACTTTGCTATAAATGAATGTGTTGCCATTATCTATAAAAAAATCTTTCCAAAAGCAACTATATACGATGAATTATTTGGAGGACGGAATTTCTCTGCAACCATGGGACTATTCATTAAAATGTATCATCATATCAATATTTTCTTATTTTGTTTTTAATTTTTAGAATTAAAATTTTATTAAAAGAAATTAGAATTGATAATATTATAATTGGAAGTTCCCTTGAAATTCGAGTATGTCCACTAACAGTCATAAAAGTTTTACATTTTTTTGTACTGTATAATTATTGTTTTAAATGTTAGCAATAAAACTTCTTTAAGTTTTCCTATACTTGCTTATGACTTTCAGTTAAAGCATCAGAAATAATTTAAACAAAAGATTTTAGAAAACTGAATACTTTATATTACATTAAAAGAATAATAATATTTATTTATTTTTATGCCCAGCCCTGAAGAATATTTCACTTTTTATCATACAAGAGCTGAAATCGATGATCATCAATAGTGGAACACTCAGTAGATGTGTCATCATAACCCTGAATGTCAGTGGGTGCTCATAATTTAGAACAAGGGAATAACCATATTTGACCTGCCACACCCTAAGATGTCATTCAACTCGCAGGAAATCGTTACTATAACCTATTTTACATGTCCCACCCTCCATTATTAATCATGATCGATCTTCAATTAGGTTCGGTATAAAACCCACCACTTTCCAATAATGAGAACTATACCTTTCCCAACCAGGCCACATAATAACATGTAGGCATCATAAAATTATAATTACATTTTTTTAAAATTGATATAAAGAGTTGTGAATACTTTTTTTCAAAAATTATAAGAAATTTATTAACCTAAAAAGTTAGAAAAAATGTGAATTTCGCTTGCATATTAATGGAATTGAAACAATTTTTAGTTAAGTTTTGTATGTCTGTTAACAAAATAATTTTATTAAACAAGCCATATTAATGGATTGAAAAATAGTTCACAATAATAGTATAGAATACATATATTTTGATGCATATTTAGATGCACTATACCTGCGAATAGAACATTATCTGCTTATACAATATTTATAAATAAAACATTGCTTATATACTTATACAGTGAACAATGAGTGCAAATTATCAATAGCTAAAATACATTATTTGTAGATATTTTATTTTTAAATAAAACTAATTTCTAATACTGTATCTTTAAAGTATTATTTTTGCTTATGCTGTGCCTACATATTGAATGTTCCAACTTTCATGGGTCAAAATTCTAAAACAGGAAAATTAATATAAACTTTTAACTTGCATCAAGCTAAAGAAATGATAAATAATTTTGGAAATTGCTATAACAACTAATATCTAAGACTGAACTAGAAAATTCTCCTGAAAGTAATAATATATGTTAATTTTTTGCATATGTTTTATAATGCTTTTTAAGTCATATCAAATAGAATGAGTAGTTTGTTCTTAGGTCTTTTTATCCTAAAAACTTAGAGCTGTTGATTGGTTTGTGACATCATTAAATTCTCTTCAGAACTCTCCTATTTAATTTTACTTTGATTGCCACAAAATGATCAATAAATTAGACAGTAAAAAAATAAAAAAATTTGTGAAACAAAGATAATAAATGCATAATATGTGTCTGAAATATTAGGTTGGGAAAAAAGCAGTCCATTATTTTTTCGGTAGACGTCTGTAGTGATCGATATCTCGTGAGGTATCTATCAAATTTTTCAAATTTCAGATTTATGCTCGTTGGAAAAGTGACATTTGACACTAAAATATCCTCTTGCGGTTTTTTGTTTGATTAATTCAGTTACGAGTACAAGGTTTTAAAAATGGAAGACAACAAACAGAAAATTCGATACATTTTCGTTTTTCTCTTGTAACGGCGAAAAAGATAGCCGGGTGGCTAAAATTGTGAAAGGTGTTTATCGTCCTATATAAGACTAACAACCAGTTACGTACAATTTTTGTTTCGTCGATTCCGTTCGGGTATTTTTGATGTTAGAGATGCACCTCGCATGTGGATACAACATCGTCGAAAATGTCTATAAAATATAAAAAATGATCGAAGTTAACCGCATGTCAGCAGTCGAAACGCGCAAAACCTAAAAATCTACATGAAAGCTGTTTCAAACCTTTTTACAAAGTGAATCCAAAAGAAATTACATAAAGTTCACGTAAAAAAAAATGCATTTCTTTTTCCCTAACCTAATATATGACGAAATTTTATAATTTTGAAATCATTACACATGTAGTGTTTCAAAATTGTGTATAAGACCTCCAAAAATAATAATTTTGATAGTTCACTGCATAAAATGAAAAAATTAAAAAAAAGAAAAAAAAAAACTAAAGCAATTGAAGGCGCTATATTAGTTTAAGTAAATCATAAAATGAAAAAATTTAATTTGTTTTACACAGCAAATATTTTTTTTAAATCTCAATGTTATATAAATATGATGCTATTTATAGTTTTAATTTCAAAATCGTTTATAAACTGTAACTTTGCAGGATAAAAAAAAATGTTCGGATTTAATTTCCTTATTTTTTGAAAGAATTTATATTGTCACTAGTAAAATTATGTGAGCTAAAAGCTTGCGAATTTTCGTTTATAAACGGTCACGAAAATTAAAATCATGATCCTTAAGTGTTCTAAAATTGCTATTCAAAATGCTTATTTCGAGAAAAAAAGAATTATCAGCTCAATGTTTCAAATTTTCACGATTGTAATTAAATATATAACTTATTTACTCGTTAAATAACACCACAGACAGTTAAAATTATCTCACAAATATCTTACTCGCTTGAATATGAAATATTACTCTTCGGTAATTAAAAGAAAACCAAGATTCAAATCAAAATATGAAGACTGGAGAAAATTGCCAAAAGAGGGGGAAGTCATGACAGTGAGAACGATAATTGAAAATGTATTTTTCCGACGAAAAAAATTTCATTTAACTGTCTCGAACGGTAATGCTATCTATTGGTATGATTTTAAGTTCCAAATTTCTGAGTGAACCAATCAAAGTAGTGGTGGTAGGTTTGTGATGCAAATATTTTTACTATATCATGGAAAATGGTAACTACTGCGATGATTTCTTAAAAAAATAGACTCGGTTGTTATGCCATTTGCACTTTTTAATTGACTTTTAGAAATGTTACATTGGAAATTTCAGCAATAAGTAATAAAATCAACTAAAATTTGGTTTCAGAAATGAAAAATGTCTTAAGCTGACAAATCTATAGAAAAATATTTAAATTCTATTAAAAAAAAATAAATAGGTGTCATTCGGCTTGTCAGTTGTACGTAGATAATGTCAATATGATTACGAATTTAAAACAACTCGTGGATAAACGGTATAAAATTCCCAAAACTTTTTTTTTTACTCGCAAACCGATTAATTCAATGAAAAGTTATGTATAAAGTCATCTATGATAATGGCCGATCAACATCATTTCTTCATTTAGTAAGAATTCTTTTTAAGTTATCTTATAATGCTATCGATTTTTGCATGGTAACAGACATTTCAATGGATATATATATAAAATTTGAAATTCTATTTAAATCTCTTAAAAAAAGAAGATATGTATATATTACATTTATTTGCATCAACTTAAAATAATTATATGTGTACAAAACTTACAACTGTTTTAGTTATACACACTGATATGATAAATGATGAAACTAAAAGAAAATAAATATATATATTTATCAGTTATGACTGTTTGATATGTGAATATAATAACAAATTAAACACCAAATCTATTATAAATAATTTGCAGCTTTTTAATGCAATACATTTTAATAGTAATTTGTGTCAGCGAAGGTGGTTTACTAACAAGTCGCCTATAAAGCAATATCAAAACTTTTGTATAACCTGGGAATATATATATCTTGGTATATAGGGCTTTATATGTTAATAGCTATTTAAATTAAAAAAATTTTAATGGAAAAATAACCTAAGCAATATAATAAAAATCTGATCCCACTTTATTTCTGCTGAGAAATATATTTTAAAACTACTGAAGCCCAAAATAATTAATAAACTTGTAAGAAATACGTCAGATTTATACTTATTGTATAAAATCAAAAAATATATAGATGGAAGAATATTAAAAGTTTTAAATTTAAAGATTATATATGTTACCGTGAAAGTCCGAAATCTGGAGAATGTCGACATTCACGTAGTCGCTTGGTGTATGTCCGAAATATTTGCTGATATCCTCTTTTCTCACTTACACCGGCAAATGTCGACATCCACAATGCACTAATGGTGAATCTTGAATATGCGTTTCATCTCTCCGTATCCGGAGAGGAGAAATGCAGATTTGCATTTTCTTATTTCAATATTTCAGGCGTGAAAAACGTCACATGTGTGACGTAACTTATCGCCTCTCTTTGAAAGGAGGAGTGACCAATCACGGTGAGTAGAGGAAATGTAGAGGATTTTCAGAGTATAAGAAATATTTGCATCATAAGCTCAACTCAGCAGAATTTGGGAGCGAATTTCGCCTCTCTGTTGACCTTGTGTTCCAGCAAAACACAACGTGCTCTAGGCCGCACCTCTTTGTTGACGTTGCCTTCTGTTATCTCCTTTTCGAGCTCTTTAATCATCTTTTCAAATTCCACCAAAGCTTGTCTGTGATTGTCGACATATACCGGCGATGGTCCGAAAGTGCAAGAAATGTAATCAAATGTACGGTCTTTCACCAACGTTTTTGGTATGTGTTGACATTCACCGGTGAATGTCGACATTCTCTGATTTCGGTCTTTCACGGTAACATATATATATGTAACCTAAAAGCCTATCGAACCAATATCTTTTAACTACACACTATTATATACACTACTGGCCATTAAAATTGCTACACCAGGAAGAAATGCAGAT
>JAPDSC010141097.1:124327-164059 GCA_026290005.1 Latrodectus geometricus
ATCTGCATTTCTTCCTGGTGTAGCAATTTTAATGGCCAGTAGTGTATTATTGACAATCTTTAAAACTCTGTACTCTCAATTATTTTTCTCTCCAATGAGACATTTTGAATTCGACAAGAAGATAACTCCTGAAATGAATTAATAACGGAAAACAAAGCAGCTGTATAAAATGTTCTTATAAGTTTCAGATAGCTTCTAAGTTTTATCAACAGTCATTTTAAAAAATTTTATTTTTTGCTGTACTTTGAGTGCTTTCTTTACTAAAAACTATTCTACCAAATTTGAGTACATTAATCGGAATGTTACTTATCACAAATTTCCACTTACTAAAAGTGTGAGACATTGTGATTCAACGATAACATTTCAACATTATGAACATTCTTTGATTATTTTGAAGAAAGTTGTTTGTCGTCAAAAGCATCAAATCGGAGACTATTAAAAGAAAGGGATAGCTAATGCACATATTTTTATTTTATTTTGCACTGCAGGATTAATTTACGTATAACTATATTATTTATAATTTAATAAAATAATATAGGAAGAAACTTGACTTCTATAGTCAAGTCTCTATAGAAAGAAACTTGTATAGTCAAGTTTCTATAGAAAGAAATTTGACTATACATTTTGGATGTATAATATGCTGGATGTAATCCCATTGAAATATCATTATATTTAATAAGTACACATTTTTTTTAAATTTGGCTTTAATTTATTTTAATTTTCAATTTATGCTTTATATATAAATATATTTTAATATTTCCTTAAAATATAAGAAAGTAGATCTCTTACAAGCAATTACTAGAACATGGAGTTCTGGTATTTGTTGTAAATTTAGCTTGTAAAGGATTATTAATTTAGCTATAATCTATTTAATATTTTTGTGAATTTATATTTAGCATATTATTTTAGGTAATTAGTTTGTTATTTTATTCACAATCTAGAATATTCTGTAGAAGCAGAAATTTTCAGTGCTAGGTTAAAAAGACCATAAAATTTAGTAGACATTAAATGAAGAGCTGCATTTGTGAAAAATGAAGAAAATGCATTTGAAAAATGCAGAGCTTCTAATGATGAAAGAGTTGGCTGATTTTTACTTATTTCCATGTGGCATCAATACTATTTAGTTAAAAGGATTTCTAGATTGGAAAAAGAATCTTAAAAACTTACTTTTTAATGTCTATTTGTATTAAGTTCGTTCAAGTTCGCAAGTAAGTTTTTTGGAAAAGTTTAAGTCCTTTGCGAGGATGTTTTATTTTTATTATAAAATTATGTATATGTCATTTTAATGTTTTTTAGAAATACACAAATAGACAACAATATTTATAGCAATCAAATGAATACTATTTTTAATTGACCAAAGATTGTGTGCTCCTGTTTAAATCGAACTGTTTATATTATAAATTTTTAAATCTGGACATATTGGAAAACATTGATTTAATGAATTAGTTACATATTGTTATGAAAGATGCTTTTTAAAACTGAAACTGAAATAAATTTAGAAAATATAGATCAAATGAAAATTTGGTAATATACTACTTATAATTTAGGTTATATATTTTTTATTTTATGAGAAATTTCTGATTTGTAAGCAATATTTTATATTTAATGATACTTTTATATTTAATCTTAAATCGTGTAAGTTTAATAATTTCAATTTGCAGTAATATTCAGTTTTATTTTTAGCCATATAATTATTTAAATTAGTATGTGCTTTATCTAATGACAGGGATTTAGTTTTCGGATCTAATAGTTTTTAAACTGAATTTATTTTTAAATGTGTGTTATTGTTAACATTAATTTAGAATTCATTTTAAATTATGAATTTCTTATGACAGACTTCGCGGGCGAAAATTGAATACAAATTGTCCCTCCAATCTACCTGCTAACTAGATGCTGAGGAGCAGATACTTTCAAAGCATGTTCATACAGGCAAATCTCTCCTCTTATTTTTTAATATTATGAATTCTTAGTGTGTGAAAAACGAATATAGAGTAATGATAATTTAATTTTACTTTCTTTGATGTGGTATTTCCAATGATTTCGACGAAAGTGTTTAATTTAAAATATTGTAACTAATTTGCTTTATTAAAGTAGTGAAATTTGTAATTGTAGTAATACTTATTAAAATTAAATGCAATATTTATATTCTTTAATTTTATTTATAAAATTTTAAATATTTGGCTAAATTGGGAAGTCAGATAATTTATCCTGCACAATTCAAAATGAAATATCTTTACCACAGAATAATAGTAAATGCGGAAATTATGTATGATTTATAACCCAATTGTATAATAATTAATATTTAGTATTTATATATGTGTACATCATCAATGGGATTTAGCAACGTGGGACTCAATTAAGCAAATGAAGAAAAGAGTTCGAGAAAAGTCCCAAGCTAGAAACCTTTGAATTTATGACTCAAATGAAAAGCCAAAGAAAGAAAGATGGTTAGATTATATGAACAAAGATTTAATTACCATAAAAAAAAAATCTAGAAATTGAAAACTAAGAATAAGATGGCTTGGAGTGACATTATTCAGCAAGCACAAACCCATGCCGGTTTCCATTCCATTGCATAGTTTAAATTGAGTATTTTATGTTGATACTTCCTTCATAAATTTTTTTCAGCTATCAATTAGTATCCTCAAAATGATAAGATATCTTTCTAAGACTCCTGTAGCTCCAGTGTATGTATTATAACGTCCTGTGAAATGCTCGTTGAAGACAATGCTTGTCACAGACGAGTATGAGAATATTGCTATAAGCCATTAACTTGTATTCAATCCACTCATTTCATTATGACAATTAGATCTCATTTAATTGTATATTCATTATATCAAGCAATCAATATAGTAAAAAAATTATTTTTTTAAATAAAAACCTATTTAATATTTTATTCGCTTAACTTATATTTAATTATGCTGTTATTTTCAATTCTAGAATTATCACCTTTCAGCACAATTAGGGGTGGGCGTGATATCATTTTTCTTTATTGAGGCACCTATTGGACGTACCATCATGAGCCAAAAAGTGGATCCTCGTAATTTAGAAGCAAAAATCAAGCAGAAGAACCCTGGATTTGGTCAGCTTCCCAGAAGTATAATTTTCCACGGAGGTTGGATTGGATATTCAACTCATTACCTTCCGTTAACGGGAACGACGCTCTAACCTGCAAGGCCATAAGAAATCTTTTGTATTTAATTCATAAAACAACAATATGTTTTTTATTATAAAATAAAATTTTAAGCATTATCAACTTGTCAGCTAAAGCTGTTGAAGTTCAATTGCTCACACTTTTTTAATAATCAAGTTTTCAATTAGTATGACAAAAATTAGTATCATAATCGCATTATATTATATTTAGTCTGCATAGCCGTATAAATCTATATTCTTAAAACAAAATTTTTCATTAATTATTAAATTGTTTACAATAAATTACCTTTTTCATTTCTTTACTTATAAATCTAAATTTTTTAAGAATATGTTTTGCTGCATTTAACTTATATTAAGACTGAAATTTACTTATGAAACCTATTATGCTAATAATTTCTATTACTTTACAGAATTTACACTACTGGGAACATGAAACAGAACGCATGTTACTGCATTTATGTAACTAATTGAAATGACTAGACTTATAAAAATACCATAAACTTAAAAAGATAATTATACTTGCAATGATATAAAACAATACTTTTACATCAGCTAACTATATAAAAAATGTCAACAATCACATAATTAGAAAATTAAAGAAATATTTCTTTAAATTGGTATAGTTAATATGTAATTTTATAATATTTTTGTAGAAATTTATGATTTTTATTAACTTAGTGAATAATTTGTTTTTAAAATAAAAATTAAACTAAAGTTGTTAATTAAATATGATAGAATACTTTACAAGAAATGCTATATTTACATTCTTTTGGAAAATTTTCATTCCAAAGTAAATTTATATATGTATGAAAATATTTTTTAGAAATAAAGTATTTTAATCATTTTTACTTAAGCCATTAATTTGTAAAATTAAATTAATTTTATTTATTAACACTCTATTCTAAGGTATTAAAATTCACTATCTACATTACAATCTTTACATATGAATAATACTAACATCATTTCTAAAAGATTTATTAATTTAGAAGATTAACAATATCAGCGCTTTTCTTCATTTCTGCTTTTATCAGTATTTCCATGTAAAATTCGTTCTAATTCTAGAAACAAATTATAAAAGCAAGGTTTTTTTAATTTAATATTATAATTATCTTAACAACGTTTCTACCTTAAAATTTGAAATAACTATTCAAATTATATTTTTATTTCTAACATTAAAAATATTAAGGAAAAATTTTTTTTGTATAAGCTATTTATAACAAAATACATTTAATGGGAACTTATATCTAATTTATTTGTTTTCTAAAAATAATCTTATTTTTTTAAAGAACTTGTCCGGAGAACAAAAAGTAGGTTTGGAACCCATAGTATAGTATTTTAAAGTTTCGAATCTTCATATAATCAAGATAAATTTCACAATTTCGTACTATTGTTTTGAATTTTTAGGATGATGAAATACACATGATATACGCTTAAAAATGACCAATCTAATGATGAATATAGTGAATATAAATAAATTGTTATTTTTCAAGCATTGTTAATTTTAATAAATTAGCTTATTTCTTCAAGCATGAATTTGGAATAAATTTTTCTTTATATATTTATCAAACCTTTTTTTGCTCATTTGAAAATTTTAAAACCACTGTTACAGGAATTTAATTACTGGCCTTCAAAAGGTAAGCACCAATATGTTTTTCGAATATCATAATAAAAAACTGACACTAGCAATAAAATTTATAATTTATGTAATTAATAAAAACGAACTTTTGTAAATTTATGCAAAAAAAACTAACTACTGCTTTGTTGATAGAAAAAACATAGATATCCATGACTGAAAGAAAAATAGACAAAAATCTGGATTTTGTAATTAAACTTTTAATTTTTGTTGATTTTCAACTTTTATTTATTTTTTTATATTCCTTGACAATAATCAGTGAGGTCCGCAATGTGTGAGAGAAGCCATTTGCCTGATTCGTTAAGATTGCGGTCGGATGCTTAAAAGTAGGGATGTCACCGGCTGATGCTCCTAAAATTGCTTTAATGTGTCTCATAATAGTGTGATCCACCAAGACCACCTAGATTTCTAGAAAGCCTTGGGTCCACCATCTCTGGAATCAATATCAAACCGAAGGTTCTGTGTCTAAAAAACAAGTTCCAGGTCTACCTGAAATTCTTATTGACAACTTTTATGAGAATTTGAAAATCATAAAATAATTTCATTTTCCCTTACCCGTTAAACTATATATCGAGCTTACTTAAATTTGTAATGGAAATACTTTTATTAGTTAGCTATTTCTACCGCATGTCTAATCTAAGCTCTAATCAAATAACTTCAAATCTAAGCATAGAATTGAAAATGTTTAATCATTCTAGTTTAAACTATGACCGTATTTCATCTTTTGTTTATTTACTTTTCTTGTTTATTTACATAGTCCGATTTCAAGTCGGCGTAAAGTTCAAAAATGTGAAGTGTTGGTATTAAAAAAAAATGTTGATAAAATATGTAAATGTAAATTATGAGTTCTTCCCAGAAGATATAATTTTTAAAGGAAGCTTTTCCATTAATTTTGTTTGCTTTTTTTTATTTTTTCAAATTTTTTTTTCGTTTTTTTAAAAGTTGAAATTTTAATTTGAAAATGCAGTCTCGTTCTTGTTTGAAGATAGACAGTTCTGTGATTGCTTCTGGTTTTTTCGATACATTTGACTATGTATTAACTGATTGCGATGGTATGCATTGTTCATACGTGCGTTACAATTTTATTATCGTTTAATTGGGTTCTTAAAATACCTTTTACTCTTTTATAGCTATATATTAATCCAGAACGATATAATCATTGGATTTTTTTTTTAAATATTCTGTTAGAGAATAAAGGAAAGGACGCTAAGATCGCGTAAATAAGGAATATGAGCAGAAAGTTAGACATTGATATGTAATAATTGGGAAAATAATAAAGTATAAAAATATATTATAGATAGGTTGTTAAATAAAATAATACATGGCTGTCTTAAATCACTAGATTTAGTTTTGTTATTTTTAGTAATTTTTGGATTTTAATCATAAGTAGTTTCAAGTTAAATATGAATCGTTAAGAATTATTTGTTATGTTATTCTTTCAAATTAAAGTCTTTTTTGAATACCTGAAGTACAAAGCGGCCTGTGCGTTTTATACGTGTTAGTTGAAAAGTATCAAATAATGTAATCAATTATGCTTAGTATTTATTGATTTACAATATTTATGAATAATCCTAATTTATAAAACTTTTTGCATATTACAATATAAATGAATTTTGTTATTTAAAATTGTCAAATGCAAACTTTATGATGATGTTTATTTTCAATACACATATTTCTTAATTTCTTTTGATTGATATCAATACAAGATCGCTTTGAATCTTTTTAGAAGAGAATGCAAACATTATTTGATTTCACTTTCTCTTCTACTCATAAAAGTTATAAAATTTTAAATAGAATTGCTGTGTTGAAAAATATATTTTTGCATTATATATTGGTAATTTCCTGTAGAAATTTTTGGTAATTTTTTTGTGAACGATTTTGCTTACATTTAAATTATTTTCCATTGTTTTATTAGATTATTATATAGCTTATTTTTCTGTGAGCAACCCATACTGCTCTGAAGCATCACAAAGGGATTGCTATACTGTTCACTTATGCAATGCAGTACTGATCCTACACCCAGTAAAATGTTTTGATGTGATGTTATTTAATACACACAATCCTATTTCATATTAACAATGTATTGATTTAGCCAGAAATATAACTATAAAATTTTTCAGTCTGTTCTTCCCTGCATTTAAGTGTTGCTAGCGGTTAGCTTTCAAGAGAACAAAATACTGCAAATATTGGAAGTAAATTCAAGGGTTTATTCTTAAGATCTTTGATTGAAAAACACAGAGCTATCTACCAATTTGTATTGCTTTCTGGGGCTCCATAATTTTCAGAATTTTCATCTGTCAAATATATTTGGTAACTGATTAAAAAATGACTAGTTTAAAACACACATACTGCTATAATCTCAAGCATACACTGAAAGTCTTTTATTTAATATAATAGTGTATAACAATGATTGTTACAATTGTGTGGGCAGTACTTATAATTGACTTTATTGTCTTCGTTTCAAATTAAATTGTTTTTTTAAATTAATAAATATTTATGTAGTGTATAATATAAATTTGGTTTGATTACATTTTACCTTTTTGTTGACATAGTTTGATGGCCAGCAATGTAAAAAGGATATACTCTGTGAATTCTAGTTTGTATCAAATGCTGTACTTCAAATTGCAATCCATCTTTGCTAAATTTCTAGAAGAAGTAGTTGAATTAAAAAAGTTATTTCTAATTCTAATTTGTATATTAATCAATTTTTATCATTTGTGAGAATAGTTTAGAATGTATGAAAAAGGAAAACCTTAAAAAATTATCCTCTTTTTCAGATCTCTTTTTATATTTAAATTTCAAAAACATATATTATTCAGCTCTGTTCATTTTTATTTATTTTTATAATATGTTTGTGTTTAAATTTCAGGTGTATTATGGGTGGAAAACAATCTTATTCCAGGGTCTCTTGAAACAATTCAAGCACTTAAGAAAAAAGTAAATGATTTTTTTATGTACATTTTTATGTACATGTTTGAAATTGTTTGTATCTATAACAATTATGTATTTTTATTAACTGGTTTAAATAATCAGTATGAGCAAGAATAAATGAATCATGAACAAAAATATTTCTATTTTTCCATTTTAATGCACTTGTTTTTTAATACATTGTTATTAGTTTTACTCATATTTGTTATGTTAATTTCCAAATTGGATTGACAAAAAATTGTACTGATCAGTTGTTTAATACTTATAACTAATCTGCTTACTGTTTAAGAATTTTCTTTTGATTAAAACCAGTCCTGTCCATTATTATCATAGTTTGAACAATATTATTTATCCTCAATTCTTAAAGAAATTTAATCTAAAAAGTGTTTATTTCCTTGAATAAGAATAATTTACAGAATAAATGCTTAATCTTTTCTAAATATTCTTCTCTAATTAAACAATTTAAATTATTGTTGTTAAAGACAATAAATCCATTTAATTTTTGGTCAACACAATGATGGAAAAATGTTCTTTGAAACTTTTTTAAATAATCCATTTGACTAAATTAATAGCAGTAACAGTTTATTAGTATAAATCCTTTAAATGAAACTTCTTATGTATGAAATTAGTATTTAAAATATATTGAGCATCCCCTCAAAGCTTGAATAATTTTATAACTATTGAATTTTGTTGAAACCTCTTGTTTATGATTCGAATTTGTTAAAATCAGAAAAAACTGATATCAGAAAAATGAAGTTTTTTCAATTTCCTTTGTTTAGTCTTTGAATGTATTTCCCAGTTAGTAATATTGTGATGCCTTGTCATGCACCTAACAAAATTACTGTAAATTTTTTCCTCTCATTGACTTTCTTTTCTTGATTCTTAACTTAATTTTGCGCATGAATGCTTGATCAATTTTTCTATAATCCTAGTATCATTTTTTATCAGCATATGAGGTTCTCGTGTGCTGTAAAAATTAAAAAATATTTACAATATCATAGCAGGTTCTGCTATGATATTGTAATTATTTTTTATATTAATTTTCAAATCTCACATATAGCCTATTTCTCTTTTTGTCTCCTGGACCCGGCTCTCTTTTAAGTTATTTTATTTATTTAAAATAATCGGGAAAAGATATTAATTTATTGATAAAATAAATTAAAGAATGTTATACATTTATATGATAGTTTTAATATTAGTGGACTGCAATAAATAATATAAAAACATTACATGACAACTCTTTTCTTTTTACAAAATGTTTTTAATATTTTTTAAAGGATATCACTTTTAAATGACTTAGTATATACTCCTGCATTTATTTATATTTATAGTATCAGACAATCTAAACTGAAAATATAAATGATCTAAACTAAAAATTTATGTTTAATCTTTATGTTAAAATTTTATGTTAATATAATAAAGTAATATATATTTGAAATAATAATAATATACTTTAAATTTATATTAAATGTAAAATAGGAAAATAACAAGGAGAACTGCATGCAAAAGTGGATTGCTTTAATACATTTTAAACTTTTAGTGAAACATTTCCTTGAATTGTATTAGTTCTTTGATTTGAATTTAGAACACAAAGTATACATATCATAAATTTATATTTTAATAGGGAAAGTACTATAAACTGTTTTTTTGCTAACAATGGATATCTTGGTTCAGTTAATGATTAGATCTGCACTGGAAAATTCAAAGTTTTCTTAATGAAATGAAAAACCATGTGCATTTGTTTTACATATCTGATGTTACAATCTTCAGATTTATACTCAACTAGATATTAATATATATCAGTCATCTGATTTTTGCTTTGGAAAGGAATATTATACTTAAAATTAATAATAGTCTAGTTTAGAAGATTTAATACCAGATTAATAAATCTGCTGAAGTCCATATGAAGGGAATTCAAAGACTTAAGATATGTTAAATGCTAAAGGAATATTCAATTATAAAATGTCCCACACACAAATGTGAGTTGACTATAAGTCAGAAGAGAATTGTGTATAAAGTTCTTCATACAATTTTTATTTGGAGTTAAGTATGACAATTCCTTTCTTTTTACTATATATTTTTAAAGGATATCCACGTTTTAGTAACTTAGTATATGGGTAAATATACTCCTGCATTTATTTATATTTATAGTATTGAGTATTCTAAACTGAAAAGATAAATGTTATATAAGTAATTTAAATTATAAATATAAATAATACATTTTTATTTCAATTTCATTTTAAATTTCAATTTTCAAACAAAAAGTTTACATTGAGACTAAATATGCAAATTGTTATATTTTCCTACGTTAATTAATTTTCATTTATGATAATTTTGTACTGTTGGAAAATATTGATTTAATATAAATAATATAAATCAGTTCTAAACATTCAGCAAAAAAGTTCCCATAATAAAGAATATAATGTTTTCAAAATAATGTAATACTGTAAAAAATATTCTTCATTATAAAAATACAATTGTATAATAATGAATATATTTCTTTGTTTATTGGAATTTGTTTCAGGGAAATGTTTCTTAATTTTCATGGAATTTGGTGTTATTTAGATTTCATTAAATTTTTATATAAATTAACTGTTTTTTTAATATTTTCTTATTATTTTACATAATTTTGTTCATGTTTTTTATTATTTTATAGGGGAAACATATATTGTATGTCACAAACAATAGTACAAAATCCAGAGAAGAGCATTTAAAAAAATGCAAATCCCTTGGTTTTCCTGCAGTTTTGGTAATTATATCAAATGCAAAAGAAAAAAAAAAAAAAAATTAAGTTATATAAAATTTCATAAAAAAAATATTTTGAAAACAGCGGGTTTTCATAAAGCATTCTTTACTTTATATTTTTATCTATTAAATGAATAAATATTTTAGAAAAATTGTTATCCACTTTAATCCTTACATAATAAATAACATTAAATATTATTTACTCCAGTGTACCCAGGAGTATATTTCATTACCATTTATTACCCTATGAGTGCATGCTTTTTAATGTATTTATGATAATTGAAGAATTTAACTGTCTTATTTCCTAAACTTCAATTCTTACAGTTTTTTTTCATTGAGGATATATTGGAGAATTTTCTAATGTTTGTGTCAATCAAACTTATAAATAAATTTTTAATATCTGTTTAAAATAAGCCTAATATATTGTGCTATACTTATTTTGATGTGCAGTATTTTATTTTAATCAAATGGTTGTAAATTTGTTTTAAATCATTTGCAATCATTTTTTTCTTCTCAACATTTATTTTGGTGTGCAATTTTTACTATTAGAAATGGAATGACTAAATTCTTCATAATTATAGAATATTTGAACAAAAAAAATTAAATATTACTTATTGAATATGATTGCTATGATGAAACTATCTAGAAATTGCTTGTCTGTGGCTTTAGGATCTTTTGTGAGATCCTTCAAATATTCTTAATTCTACTGAAAATTTATAAATTCTGGTTAATAATTAACAAGACAAGAAATCATTAATCTGTTATTGTCAATCATAATTTGCTAAACATTTTCATTTTTACAACCAGCTAATAAGTATCAATATAAAATGCTTACATTAAACACTGATACAATTGTATGTGCACATTAATTCATAAAATTGTAAATAAGTATATATTATAGTATAATGATTATCTAGCAAAATGTTGTTTTATGACAAAGTATTTAATTAAATGTTCACTATTTTCCCCATCATTTTTAGGAGTTCTTTCTATAAATCTGAAATAAGTATTTTTTAATTTGTTAAAATGATGCTGGGACTAATATCAAAAATTGCATTCAAAAGTTTTAATATGGTGAAGTAATAATGAAGAATCTTTAAGTTTTAGTAGATGCACTGATACCAGAATATTGCTCACCATATTAATAACCAATAAATAGTTAATCTTTGAAGAACAAATAGCTTATAATAATTATTTTTTTTTATTATTTTTCATTGCAAATATAATAATTTTGAATAAAATTTTTGTATTTTTCATCTGCATTCTTTATTAGTCTTTTCAAAATTTTTATGTTTTGTACTAAGTAATTATTATTGATTAAATATTTTAATAAAATCCCAAAATTAATTATTGAATTTTGTCATGAAAACTATTTTATCACTTGCATTAAAGTTGAGTTTATTTTAATATATAAAAATTTTGATAAGTAACAATACCTGTTTTTCATTATCTGTTTAAAAGTATTTGTATTCTCAAATCTACTGTCATGTATTCGGAATATGTTATATAAAATATACTAATATTTTTTGTAATATATTTTAAATGCATTACTATCCCCTATATATTATATGATCATTCATTATTTCTCTTTCTTTCTGTAATTTAGGAAGATATCATTTCCTCATCATATTGTGTGGCAGCTTATTTGAAGAAAAAAGAATTTAAAAAGAAAGCCTATGTAATTGGTGATTCTGGTATTACTCAAGAATTGGATAAAGCCAATATTCAATATTTACCTATAGGAGTGAGTAATATAATATGATATTTGCAGCGTTTTTATAATTAACCATACTTTTCTCAAAACTGTTATATTTTTCTGATATTTAAATTTTAATAATGAATATTGACTGAAAAGTATATAGTATTTGATAAAAAATTTGAATTTATATATTTAATGCTATTAAATGACAGTCATCTTACTCTGCAAGAAAAGACTTCATATTAGTAATCAATAATAGCTAAACAGTTTATTAATAATAAGATTATTCATTTATGTATATTTAAGAGTCGAAATATTATGAACACCATCACCGTTTGGCAATATGTCTCCTTGGGTGTTATGAAAGCGTGTAATCTAGCAATAACAGTAATCAACTCTGAAGAGAATTTGAAGTATCATTAATGTGGTTATAAATGTGTGTTAGGAGAAAGACAGTTTATATAAATGATTCAGGCAGAAAGCAAATTGTAATGGCCTGAAGATGAAGGCATGAGTATCTTTAAAACAACTCAACTCATTATTTGGTTGTAGTTTTTAGTATCTATGCCAAATAAATGAATGACAGGGAGACAAGTGTCACATACAACATTACTGTTGGATGTTCATGCATTGTTTTGGACATCATTGACTGTTCTTGGAGGAACAAGATTGGGTATCGATTATGGCCTAATTGACTACCCAATGTAATGTACAATGTAAGTCCACATAGATTATGGCCTAATTGACTACCCAATGTAATGTACAATGTAAGTCCATATAGAAATGTTTCTAAGCATATGATTCAGTTGTACATGCCTCTGAAATTTTGTTTCTTTTATGTGAAATTTATGTTTCTTATTATTAATGTTTATTTTATGTAAAAGTAATGTTATTTGTTATTGAAATAAGATTTATCTTTATGTAAAATTTATGTTTTAGCCAGATCCTGTACCTGATGAATGGAGGAAATGGGCCAACAAATTAGAATTAGATCCAGATGTAAGTTTTCAGTATTATATTCTCTTTACTATGTCATTAAACTTTATTTGAATATATTTTTATAGGAATTGTATTAATTTTAATATTAAATTCAATAATAAATTTTGCATTATTTAATCTTTGCCATTATTTTTGCAGAACTTAACTAAATTATTTTGGTGCTACTTTAGAAATAATCAAAAACACTGCCATAGCAGTATGGTATACATCCAAACTACTGTAATATATTTGTCTACCAAAGCTTTCTTTCTCAAAAAACCATGAATATATTCTTAACTCAAATAACTCATTTATTAAAGAAACCAATTACTCATACTGAATATTTCCACTTTCAATTAGTGTATAGGATTTTAATTTTTTTTATTTAATTTGTTCTTAAAATTTAAAAAAATCAATTTTTGAAATTTTAATTTTTTCTAATTCTGAATAATTCAAGTTTTGCTATGCCTTTGAAGTTGGTTGAACTTTCATTTTAAAGATAATTTACTAGTTGTAATTTACATATAGCCTAAATTTTTTCATAAATATTCTTTGATTTTAAAAAGAATTTGTGTGTATTTTAAGTTTGTTTCTAAAACATTGCAAAGAATAAATGTATTTCATAATATCAAAAATTATAAAACCCTTTCATTTTCACAGCGAGATTTTAATTGATGAAAAGTTAATGGCAGAAAAACTATTTACTGAATGTGTAACTTTATTATAATTTTTAAGTAAAATCTATAATTTTAACTCTCCGATTATAATATTACTCTTCATTGAATAACATTACTCTCTAAGTAATAACTATGTTATTATTTGGAGAGTAATAGAGGTTTCTGTTGTAATGCCTGATCCCATTAAGATTCTATGTTGAAAAATTTTCATTAACTGCATTTTATTATTTTACAAAATCTTGAAAAACATTTATTTTATTTTTTAAATTTCAAATTATTATCAAGAACTGCGCTTATTACTAGAAAATTTACGAATTTCTCTTTAAAATATTTTGAAGGGAATTCCATAAACTTTCTCTGTTGATATTCTGACATTTGACAAAAATTAATATTGAAATCATTTAATAAAGATGAAAATTAGTGATTTTTGTTCCCAAAATTAATTTAAAAATTATGTGATGAAAATATTTTTCTACGCATATTATTTTCTTCAGGAGAAGTATTTTTGAGTTTTAAAGAAATTTCTTTTTCACGTTTTAGTAGAATTACTCAGATTATGAAATTTTACTCAAATTTTTCATAAAAAATTTAATGTGTTATAATTTTTTAATGCACATGAGATAAAAATTGTTGTAGTTGTTATTTAGCACAAAATTTTATAAAAATTTACTTTAGAAACCATAACGAAAAACTAGAAAATAATCACCCCTTGTAAATTTTTATAAAGTTTTGCAACATTTTAAAATAATTGTGATCAAGCATAAGAACATGATAACAAAAATGATTTGTTTGTGAAAGTATTTGTAGGATTAATAAATACTTTCATAAACAAATCATTTTTGTATACTCCTTTATATTAATAATTTCGATTTTTAAAACAATTTATTTGTAGAATTTTTTTTAATTTTCTAAAACATTTTCAATTGTGATTACTTGATTAAATTTATAACCAATTTAGTTTGTGATTTAAATTATAGATAAAAAAACACTTTTTTAAAGTTATAGGATTAATATAAAATAATTCTTACTTTTCAGTGTTCCTTAATATTTATTTTCAAATGCTTAATGTTTTAAATGTGACATGTCTTACATCACTTTATTTAAAAATTTGTTAAGTGTGATTGTTAATGTGTTAAAAAACTTCAGAATTTGTTATCACAAACAGAACAAAATTATTAAACACTGAAAGAATTAAAATCTTTTGAAAAAAAATATTTATTGCTATTGTAAAAGTTGATAGTTGTATATCTAATGGTTTTGAAACATATTATTTCAAAACTATTCTATGCTCTAAAGCAGTGGCGCACAAACTGTTTTAATTTTCAACCCCTTGTTTTGTGTAAAATTTTGTCCAAACCTCTGGATAGACAATAAACGTTTTGTTTAATTGCCCACAAATTTAAATTGGAATTCTTTCTGGGATTTACTTTTACAGGGTATTTTTAAAAGAGTGATATGACATCATCGATTGAAATAACACCTTTTTAAAATAGCGCATTAAACTTATAAGCTATCATAAAACTGTAATAAAAGTTATAGTAGCATAAAAATCAGTTAATGAATAAACACATAATTCATTGAAACAATGTTTTATTTATGCATTTGGGTATAGATATTGTTTTAATGAAAAATACTTTTATAAACTTTACATATTAAGAATTAATGTGACTTATGTGCTATCAAAGAATCCTCATTGCTTCTGTGTTCAGATCTGTAGTGAAAATAGGAAGTCGTAAGTCATCTTTTTGATCCAATCCAGATCAATATTTTGTTTTAATGGCAACTAATTTTAAAAAGTCAGATTCACATGAGTAGGTCAATTGCCTTTTTTTCAAATAAACATATTTGTTTCCAATTGATAACCAAAATCTTTGCCAAATCAGAGAGTTGAATAGAATGCTCAGTTTTTTGTTGCTTTAAATATCAATTAACTGTTCTTTTTCATTTAAAGGGATATTAAAATTAATAATATCAAATAAAAATGGATCACAGACCCAACCTAATTCATTATCTGGAAATTTTTTATACCTTTTCATAAAGTTTTCAACTAATTTTATTAAATGACAGGAAATGATGTTTTTAAATAATAAATCTATATTATTTTCTTTAGTAAATTGCGATAAGTATTGGAACCTGTCTGTGTAGCTTTTGTTCAATTCTCTTTGCTAAAAGTATCAACTTATTCATAGAAGCTTCAGTTTTATTGCTTAACATTAATATGTTTATATTCTCTTCATGTAGACTCATATTCAGATCTTTCAGTTTTTCAAAAATATCAACCATGTAATTGAGTTTTCTGTGCCAATATTCATTAATGAATGAACCTATCAATATAGGTTTATTTTCTACCAAAAATATGCAAATTTTGTTTCTTAAATCAAAAATATGTTTGAATATTTTGCTGTGTTAGATGGCTCTCACACAGCAACTGCATTACTTGTATGCAGAATAAGGTTTCATTAATAGTTCATATTACAGTGTATTTAAAAAAAGCAACTATTTAGGTTGTTGCTTATAATATAATTAATTACAATAACATCATTTAATATATTGTGCAATTTTTCACTGATGTCTTTTGCAACTAAAGCTTGTCTGTGAATTTTGCAATGGTTAAATACTATATGAGGAGCAACTTTCAATATTAATCCTCTTACTCCCTTGTTACCACCTGTAAATGTTGCAAGCACCATCAGTGAAACTGTGACACAGTTGGTCCAGATAAAGTCATTTTCTTCAAAATATATATTAATGATTTCAAATATTTACTCCCCAGTTGCTTTCTTCTAGCCTTTTACAACATATAAAATCTTCTAATGTTTTTTTCAAAAATATATCTCCCAAAAACAAATTAATTGGGGCATATTAATAATGTCATTTCTTTTGTCAAGTTGTTTAGCAAACACAAAAAACGATTTATATTAGATTTAACAGAACAAATTCTATGTTATGTGATATGGCAGAAATTCGGTTAGAAACGGTATCTCTTGATAATTGCTTTTAAATCGTTACCATATTTTTCTCCATGCATAACTAAAGTTATTTCAATTTTTAAAGGAAGAATGAAGGATTCTAAAATTGTGTGTGGTTTCAAATTTTTCCCTGTTTAATATGAAACTTCTAAAAATGCCCATAAAAATTTCTCAGGAATTGTATATATTTTTATAAATAAAGTTTGATTTTTCATATATTCAGCACATCTTTAAAAAAAGTTCTTTATATTTAGTTTCTAAATGCCATTTTAATTTAGCAGGTTTAAAACTTCCATTTGCTAATTTATCTGAGCAATTAACTTATAATGGAGATCCTTCTCCATTAATTATGCAAAATGTAAATCCATATTTAATAAACTCTACTTGATATTTTATCAAATTTTTTATTAGATAACACATTTTGTTCTATATTTTTTTTCAAGTAGAAACAGTTCCAATAGATTCAAATTCACTTGGGTTTTCATCTTCAGTTTTTCTAAGTTTATTAGATGTTGATCCATTATCTGCATCTATATTATCATTTGTTTCATTTTCTAGGAATTGGGAACCTATTTGTAGCCATTTATCTATTATTAGTGTATTAAAACTGAAACAAAATTATAAAGAAACAATGTTTATATATAACTATATTAATAAATGAAAAAAATTTATACTATGATAGTTGCAAAATATTTTCGAAAAATCAGTTTTCCTTTATTAACATTTTATTATCTATATTAATTATTTAATTAATTGTTATTATTGCACTCCAAACACATTACTAAACTGTCCAATACTAAAAAAGTAAGTTATGTGCATGCCTGATAACAAATTAAGCAGAATTAATAAAAGAAAGATATAAACCAAAACATATTTACAGAATGCAATTGAACCATTTTATTGTCAAGCTTGGAATGTCTGCTTTTATAGCCATGACATAGCTGCTATTGAGAGATAGGAAATTTGTTGATTTACTGCGAAACATCTGGTGCTCTGCTGTGGCCATATTGGTTCTTGACATTTTATAGGGAATTCATGTTTAGGCTGTCTCCTTTTTTCTTTGCTTAGGAGAGCTAGAATGCTGGTGTTTGTTATGCATGGAAGTAATCAGCTATCACTATGCATGATAACAGGGTTTTGAACCCCCATGATAGTTATTGGAAATATTTTGCTCATAAAATAATATTTAGTTTTTTCACTTGTATTCTTTCCATTCTTTGAAATGAATAATTGTAGATTTTTCATAAATTTAAATTTCTTTAAATTGTTTGCACACAGCTGCTCAGAAGAACCTCTTTAATTACAGATTAGTGAATCTTAGCATTTTCTTACTTGCTGAGTTGATACATGCAATGAACTTCTCTAAAAGCTTGTATTATTTTTATTTTTGTAAAAAAAAATTTAATATAAAAACAAAATAAATACAACTCCAATGCTAAGATAGTATTTATCATCTTTTAAATCTAGTTTTCCAAAACTATGTAATTTATTACAACCATTTTCTCTATATTCAATCCTTTTATTTTCTTTCCTTATAATCTTTTTAATTTGTTTTCATTCCTCAAAAATAAAAATAATGGAAAAGGAACTTTAATTCAAATAAATTTTTTTCTAATAAAGAGCATAATATGTACATGAAACTCTGATATATATACACTGGTGGATATTAAAATTGCAACACTATGTAGCAAATCAAATAAAAAACAGGTATTTATTACCTATAAAAAGTGTGACATGAAAATAAGACAATTTAATTTGCTAGCAGTTTAAGGATTTGGAGAGGTATAGAATTAGTATTAACATTTGCTGTACCTGGCATGTAATAGTGTCTTTACCTAGTTAGGTGTAGAGTCAAATCGGTCATTGAGGGGAGAAATGTGCAACACATTCCATGCTACCTTATGTCTAGTCAGTACTTCATCATCCATAGTAAATAGGAAGGGGCAAGTAAATTTCTCAGTAACTTATTATCAGATGTTTTTAATTAATAATAAATTCATTACCAAGATTTTTTTTCTTAAAAAAGATGGTGTTTTGCAAGTCTTGAAAATGGAGCAAAACCATTGGCCTTAAGATATCAGTAATGTATTGATCACCATTCAAATTATCTTTAATCTGCTCTAAAAATGTGCATACCATATATCTAATGGCTTCCTACACCATTACATTAGGTGCAGAGACCTTGTGATGATATAAACTGCAATCAAGGGACAAGTGTTGTTAAAGCCTCCTGACATACACACATGTGACCATCAAAATGCTACATGTAGGTTTGGGGCTCATGTGAAATGACTACTTGTGCCATTCCTGCATCTTATTTTGTCATTGGGCACACGAGAATTGTTGTCTTTGTACTGCATTGTAAAGAGAAGCTGAAAAACTAACTTGTCACCATCTTGATTATTTGTTGCTGATCAAAAACATCATTTCATTGTTCAATTGAATACTGAACTTGTTGCAAGCTTGCCCTTTTTCTAGTTAATAGTCCATGAAGTTGTTTTACTTTTTTGCAAGACCAACCCCACAAAATTACTGCCCTCTCAGGCATTGACATCCAACATGTTATTCTGTAGGATCTTCAGCAACCTATCGATTTCATATTTGCATAACACTTGTTAGATTTCAATGAGTGTGAGGGACAAAATTGCAGAATGTTATTCACTCAAATTTCGAAAATTGTAAGGCATTTCTTCTTTTTCAATACATAATGAGATGTTCTGAGAAAATCTCAAACTTACAAAGAGATTTCTGAATAAGAAATCGTTACTTTTACTAATTTTTTTATGTAGTGCTTCAGGTGTCATTTGTCCCTCCTGCATGTTCTAAATGGGCAGGAATGCTAATTATTTGCATATCTCAACTTCTTTTCATGTGATTTTGACTTCATAAATTCATTTCTTTCTGTATTGAAATTTTAATGGCTAGTAATGTGTTTTCATTGCATTATAATTTTTGTTTTGCAGAAATCCTATGGTTATATTGGAGTAATTATTCCGCTTTCTTATGAAAAGATTTCATAAACAACTTTTGTTGACTATATTAGAGAACTTTTTTTTTTTTTTTTTTTTTTTTTTTTTGCAGTGATATAGATTTTTGTCTTTTTTCTATTTGATATCTTAAACATGAAGTTCTTTACTAACTCTCTTGATTATGTTAAGCTTAATTAAAATATATTTGTTCTGAAAATCTTTAATTAAAAAAAAAGATATATGAGCATAAATATAAGTATGTGAGTAAAGAAGGAAGGAAAGAAATGCTTCTTTTTTAATTTTTATTCAATAAATTTATATTAATTGTGGTATTATTTCCTGTGTGTTTAAAACATTTGAAGCTTATATTAAAAACTTTATGGTTAAACTTTGTTTTTAAAGTTAAATTTTTTTAGGTTGGAGCGGTAATAGTTGGATTTGATCAATATCTGAGTCATGCAAAGATTATAAAAGCAGCAAGTTACCTTAAAAATCAAAACAACCTATTTATTTCTCCAAATGGAGATACGGAATTTTTTTTAGGAGGAGAAGATCTTACAGTACCTGGTGATTCTTTTTATTTATTATGTTTAAAATTTTGAATTTAGAAAGTATAAGGTACCTCAAAATTATACATGAACAACATTCTTAGAATTAAATTTTATTTATTTATTGGATTTGGAATAGTGGTAATTTCCTATTGCTACAAATTAAATAAAAATTACAATACAAATATTGATTAACACCACCTTACAGTTATTAGACGGAAAATAGTAATACAAGAAGACAAAGAAAAATTTAAATAATTTGCTTATGGTTTAAATAAATTCAAAACTGTATGAAAGCAGTTGATTTTATCAAAGGATATTACTTTTTTAACTATGCATGATTAGATTGAGGTGTTGATTTCAATTTATTAAACAAACCAACAATTCTTCATTTATTAGTAATGCCTTAATTTTGCAATAAATTTAATATTTTATAATTAACAGATTATTTTATTTAATCACTATTTAATGTGGATTTTAACTTGTTTATAAAATTTTAATCCATTTAAAACAGTGTACTACTTTCTAGCTCTTTCTGATGTTTAATTTTGATTACTTATTTTAAATAAATATAACATATTTCACATAATGTAATTTTAATACATCTTTGATGCTGAAAAATATTTACTGTAATATAAGTGTTATGCATCACCAGAGTTTCACTAAAATATCATTTTAAATAAAATCCTTATATAAAAATCCCAATCAAATTTTAAAATTTAATTTCTAAGTTTTAAAATTTTTGATGATTATGAATTTACTTAGTGATTTGCTATTCGATTTTACATTAAATAATTGCTTTTTACAAGATATGTGTAAAAAAACAATTAACGGGAACTAGAATTTTTGGTTTTGTTATCTACCAGGGGTAGAGACAGGATAGATCAGTTGTCTCAGAGAAGGTAGAACAGTTGGTTGTTTTGATTACCAAAGGTAGCAAAAGTCCTGCTCCAGATCAGTGTAAAATTTTTTTTTTAATTATGCAGAAAAACGGAAATTAATTTTTGTGTGTTAATGTGTTATAAATATATCATGTACCAAGAAAGTGTTTTCGTGTTATTCAACTATTTGGAGATGACTGGATCATGAGAACATCATAATATATAAAAATCTATGTTTTTAAAAACTGGTTTTTTTTCTGGTATGCATAAACTATAATAAAATGTATAAGGTTATTGGAATTTTGATTCTACAACTCATTGATATGTAGAATGTACCACCAAGTTGACTTCATATTTTTGCATTCTATGAATTCACTTATTATCAGTCTTTTACTTGTATTTATGATGCTGTTATTTATTTCAAGCCTAAGAATTAACAACAGAAAATTAACTGATGGTTTATGAAGATATTGGAAAAATTTTGAAACCATAACATATTAAAATAAAATCTATTTTGTTCATAGAATTATATCAGAAAGGAATAATTTGTAAAAAAGTATTTTCTCACATATTGCCAATTATACTTTAAAAAAGACACTAAAAACCAATTAATGCAATCAACTCACAAGAAATTTTAGATTGGTTATGTAACCTTTTTACTTTCCAAGAAAATCTTGTATTTGTACAAAAATATCTTATTTGCTACATGAAATCTGTTTATATTCTATTACGTTATGATTTGTTTATCATGCAACTGTTTCTTTATCATTCTTCAACTTCTTACATATCTTATTCATACATTTTATTATTTTCAATTTTAATACTGTAGTTATTATTTTTTTCCTTCATTTTCATTTCATAGATTATTGTCATTTATATACTCTTAAGTTGATTTCATACTCCTTCTTCTTTTATCATATCTGAGTAGCAATTTTTAATCTTTCTTTTCTATGATCATCACTTGAATAAAGAAATGATTGCCTAATAAATGTAAGTGGTGTTTTGTTTCGATTGTGCTTAAGTTATTTTTTGTGAACTCAAATATAAAATACTAGGAATATAATACTCTCAATTCAAAAAGACTGAGAAGGATATACTGTTAAACTGAATGACATAAAATTCATTGGAGTATATTACCCAACAGGCATATCATTTAAAAATGAGAAATACAAACATTTATACAAGTGTAGTTAATATTCATATGCTTTTAATGCGAAAGTTTCTTTGATTAGCCATCAAATTCACCTTGTTTATGATTTTTCTTTTTTTAAGTATGCATTGCAATACAGATTTTAGATACCTGATGACTTTAGCTTGAAATATTTTTCTTTATTTTATATGAAGTCTCATTTCAGTCTGTTATTTACCTATGCAAATTTTGCTTCTAAAAAAATGCAGGCGAAATTTGGCTGTTTTTTTAACAAGCCAAATTTGTTCATTTTCATCTGTTATTTACAAATGAAAATTATGCCTATTGTAACGCATCATTTTTTAAATCGTATTTTATAAATGACAAATAATTAAAAGTGTATATTGCTTAGATTTCTTGGTTCAATACAGCACTTTAAACAATCTTTATATTGGGTAAGAGATGGATATTAATAACCATATTTGCATTGTAAGAATCAGAGGCTGTTGCAGATAAGATTAGAAATATGTATTTACATTGAAATTGTCTCAGTTTGCTTAGAATATAAGCTACAAAATTAACTACTTATAGAATTTGTATTGTAGGCTAAAATCAAAAATAAATGATGATTTAATACTTATTTTAATAAAAAAAAATAAATAAGAAAGAGTATCTACTGTAAAATAAGTGTATTTTTGTGTGATTATATATTTTAATAAAAAGTTGCTTTATAATAAAAAAAAAGTATTAATAATGATAATTTAATTCAAATTATGGTTAAATGACTAAGAACAAATAATATTCGTTCTGGGTAACTTTTTATTTAGACAATATTTTTAAATTAGCAAAAGCTAATGAGTTTCTTGGATCATCAAATGTTTTTGATAAACGTTGTCAAAAAAAATTTAAATATTGGCAATTTTAGAGGAATGGAGAAACGTTCAGTCATCCTAAAAAAATTTCTCTTATTATGACATATTTTATTACATAAAATGTAGCATCTATTTGAACATACATTGCTTAAAATGTTTAAAATATCTATAAGTATATAAAAAAAATTGCTTAAATATTGGTTTAAAATTTTTTCTATTAGGAACAGGTAGTTTTATAACTGCTATTGAAACTGCTTCTGGAAGAAAATGTGAAATTTTAGGAAAACCAGAAAAATTTGTACTTGAATGCATTAAACAAAATTATCCTAGCATTGATTTCTCTCGTTGCATAATGATTGGTGATATGTAAGTAAATTCTTTTGATTATTATTGATTGTTAAACCTAATTATGTAAATAAATGTTTGAAAATTTTTCTTTCTGAATTAAAATTTATTATATGATCTGTTGCATTGTATATTTTTCTGTATACTTTCAAAAAATGTTTTAACTCTTAAATTTAAAATTATGAAAAACTATTGCTTTCTTTTTTTTTAATAATAAAATATAAAATTCGATAATTATAAAATACTATATCTGTTCTATGTGTAAATTTTATCGCTCATAATATTTAAACTTGCTAATATATGAAATTTAAAAATTATTTATTGTAAACACAGGACATATTACATTTAATAGTCAAACAATAATAAACATTTAAATTATAAGAGATATTTATATTTGTATCTAAATAATGTTTTTTTCCTTAATAATATTTTTTTTTTATTTTTATTATTCTAGGTTGAGTACTGATGTTCTTTTAGGTACCCAACACGGAATAAGAACAATATTAGTGTTAAGTGGAGTAAATTCCTTGGAGGATATTTCAAAATATCAAAAGAGCTCTGATAAAAAACATGATTTGTTTGTACCAGATTTTTATTTAACTCGTCTTGGAGATTTGTTACCTTTCCTTGAAAATTAGTTCTTTAGTTGTTTTGTAATACATACCATATTAAATTTGTTATTGGTTTTACTATTTTATGACTTAATAAAATTTTACTAATTTGTGTAAAACTTTTTAATCACTTAGTTTTTATAAAAAAAACTAAATAAATTGTAGCCGCATAATTTTATAAATAGAAATTTATGCTATGACCCAAATTATATAAATAAAACGGTTTAAATTTTTAAACTAAAGTTTTTCATTTTATTAAAAGTTACCATAAATATGCTTTAAATTAAATTTTCTTATATATATATTAATTTTCAATGAGGTAGCTGCTGAATAATTAACTCTCTAGCCTTCAATTCAATAATTAGTGAACTCAATTCCTATTTCAGGCATGAACGTTTTTAGTAGTTCAATGCCTACTTAAAACTGTAGGTCCCAGTAATGAATCAGTTCTTGAACACAAAAAAATGAATGAAAAAACTATATGAAATTAACTATTTCTAAATTTTCAAGGTATGCATTTATGAAAAATAAAGCAAAAGTTATTTAAATATATAAATTTTGTGATAAATTGATGTATATGTTTTTTTTTTTTTTTTTTTTTTTTTTTTTTAAATTTCTTATATCTTAATAATAACTTAGTTTTCTTTTTATATTATTGTGTATGTGATTTCAGTAAAATTTAATTATCATAAATAAGAAAACTAGATATATCTTGCAAATTTAAGCAGTAAACTTTTCAATTCTAAATTTAAAAAGACACTCTTTTTTTATTCATTAGCTTTGCTTGTCAGTGATTCAATAACTTTTAAACCTAATTCTTACTGAAAATATTTATAATTTGTGCAAGCATTGAACTTTTGATTTTGTAAAATTAAATGTTTTAAACATTTTTCTAAATATTTTTAATGCAATTGAAATTATCCTCTTTAATCAGGAATATTTCTTTTAGAAAAAAAAAAAAAAAATTCATTTCCCTAACTCACACCACTTGAATAGAAAAAAATCAAAAGTACTTGTTGCCATCCATAAATGAAAAATATATTGTATTATTTTCTAATTAACATAATTAATGAATGGAATTTCTGAAGGAATGCATAGAGTTCTCAAATGTATTTGGATGATTATAATAGTACCTACAGGTGTCAACTGGATATTTGGGGCATAAGAAATCTTCTGAGATGTTTTAAACTAATTTAAAGCATATAAGCTATATATCTGAATCAAAACATTTTTAATATTCTAAAACAGAAAAAGTCATTTTTTGGGCAAATTAAGAAAATTGACACACTTAACTTTATTTATTGACTTACCAAGTTAAACATTTAAAAAATTGTTTGTTTGAAACTATAGAAATATGTCTGTTAAAATAATGTATAAAATGTTGTCTGAAGTAAAAATTAAAATTGATAACTTCATTTTGAGTTTTATTATTATTACTAAAGTTTTAATTTTAAATAAATATAAAGTGGTAAAAATCATTGGTGAGTAGGATATGAAACTTGACATAAGTATTTAATTTACTTTAAAAGCTTGTATAGCAGTAAAACTAAAAAAATGGGAATGAAAAAGTACATGAACATAAGAAAAATTATATCAGTTTAACCAATTAGGTAAGTCAATATTTGATCAATACAAATTTTAAATATATTTAGAATTATTTTTGTTTGTTTATAAATTAATTGCTTGCAATGATAGTTCATAGGATTAAATGTAGCTAAAATTTATAAATAAAAAATAGAAAAATCAATGAAGTTTAAATAGCTGTAAAAATAAAAATTCGTTGGATTAATACTATTTGCTTAAAGCAATATAGTTATTATGGCTGGCCATATTATTTGGACAATCTAACAGGAAATTATCTATAATAATTTAATAGATTCTACAGTTTTTTAACTGTAAATGAGGTGGGGATGTGTCATGCTGAGGAATCAATTAATTTGTCATCATTAAACATTTTCTTTTGTTAGAAATCTTAAGAACATGTTCGCCAGAGGGCAAAAGATGAACATTTCTGCTTCAAGGAAGATCCATAGAATAACAACATACATTATCTGACTAAAACACAGGTTTTTGCCAGACTAGACTAAAGAATAAAGACAACACAACAGAAAAGTAGTCTCAACTATAATATGATGGTGTGTGAAATAGAATCTATAGAGAAGAGTATCTAATGGTACTCCATATCATCACTCCAATATGACAATGTCTAGTCATTGTTCTCTAAATATTCGAATACAATGTTCCATATAAAAGTTGCTGGGACTGTTAAATATTTGATTTTTTTTTTCAGGTGCTTAAGCATATTTGTCTGTCAAATGTGTGTTCACATTTGAATGGAAATTTCTCAACAAATGTTACCATTATGTGTGGGAAACCCGTTTCTTTGTAGTTAACATCACAATGATTGTATGCTCATTGTAAAGTTAACCATGCCATTGGAATGTGCTAAAACCTTATTTCTTCTATTTATCAAAAATATCTGCATTGTGAAATATTGTAAAAATATTCACTTACCACAAAATTATTTCATTATTAGGAAAAATAAAATGCCTGGTTTATTCCGATAAACTTTTCCTAAAAAAATATTATTTGTTTAATTTGGCGAGAAAACAAATTGTCATATTTGAATAATTTTGGCAGCTGACATTTATTTTTTTAAACTTTTGTTTAAAAGAACATTAAACACTATCCACAAGTAAATGTTTGTGCACTTATGCAAATGAGAATATTTGCTGCTCTCGTCTACTTCATGCCTTCTGTACTTAAATATCGTGTAGAAAACAACCTTGGTATTAGTTCACATGCAGAATACCATGAAATTCAGAGCAATCTGATTTCGAAAGACGTAATTGTCAAATATAGAAATGACCGAGCTTTAGGGACACATCTAGTGAGTTAAAAATTCTAAAATTAACAGTGGCTTTTGTGATTAAAAAGTAGAAGAGGAGTGGTGATTACTAGAATTGTCATCAACCCGGTGGACCCACAACACTGATAGAGATCGTTCAAAATGCTATACTAAACCTATTTCTGGAGTTCTAATAAGCTTCTAGTACTCTTGTCTCGATGAATACTATCCGCAAGAAAACACGTTTGCTTAATGCTTAATTCGTTTGCTGCGACCCATAAGCTTTTATTTACAAAATCCATCCGTGGTGCTTGGTTGAGGAATTGCAAGACACGTCGAAAGTAGATGAGTGGAAATAGATTCTCTGGAGTGATGAATCCAGATTCAAGCTTTATCAGTCGCATTGCAGTGTTTGATTTTGGCGTAAGCATCAGACCGCCTTTTGCCAGGATGCATTGTGCCTACAGTAAAGTTCGGTGGAAGATTGATCTTAGGATGTTTCTCAGGATATGGACTGGGATCCTTAATCCAATTTCATCTTAGGGTTAACACCAATCCCTGTTCCACAGTTCTAGACAATAAATTGCGATGTCCATCTTGGATTGGTGGGCTGACAACGGACCAGCCTGTTCAGAATCTAGGCTTGAATCCTACAGAAGATCTTTGAAATAAGTTACTCCTATTAGCTGATGCAACAACCGCCCAAAATCGGCGAAAGAACTTACATATCTTCTCGAAACCAAGTGGAAGAAAATACCACTGTTCGTCATCAAACACTTGTGGAGAGCATTCTCTTGAGGGTTAAGGCTGTAATTGTCTAAAGTGGGAGATTTTCCAACTATTTGTAATAAATTGTAATTTTGATGTAAATAAATTATGTTTATTTATTTCATCACTGGTGTCCGAATACTTATTAGTAGATATTGTACCACAATAACGTACAGACAGCCAAATATTATTGACAAATCAATTGCAAGTGTATAATTCAATTTTAAAGTTCAGTATCAAATTTAAAACTTCCAATATTTAAGGGTTAAAATTTATTATTGACCGAAAAACACCTACGCAATAACCCGACAAACATACATACGAAATCCAGAAGCGTAAGATCTATCTCTTGGTATTTAATAGTGGTGTTTCGAATCCTACCTCCCATATCCTAGCTTTATTTGAAATCATTCTCATAACAATAAGTATGTTACTAAAAACCGTTTGATTGATGCAACAAGTGGTCAGAGAAATTAATCAATAGTATGCGTGGTAAAAATCTGGTTATAGTTTGATTGCTTTTAAAGCTGCGATAGCGTTTTTGAATAAGTTAAAAAGCATCGCATTAAAAATTTAAAATGCCCAAGCAAAAATGAATATTTATTGTATTTATCATAAAAATAGTTATATTGCACGTTGCAAAACACTCTAGCAACATATGTTATTTGTGTTCCCGTGCAAAACACTCTAGCAACATGCAATATAACTATTTTTATATTACTATATTTATCTACTAATATAACTATTTTGATCTAGCAATATTTAGTTTCATTTTCATCATCATTTAATATTTATTAATATTCTGTGTTACTAATAAACATTTCAAGTTTTTTTTTTTTTTTTTTTTTTTAATTTTTGAATTCTTTATTCTGTAAGGTTCTACTCTACTCTCTATATAAGTTTTTTTGAACAAAATTGTTTTAATCCATAAAATACACTGTTATGTAGTGCTCCCATCAGTTGGCATCAACAGATGTTATCCAAATATAGACATTTCTTACATTATTAAAGTATTGAAAATATTCGAATAGATTTTAAAATTGATGTTTTGGAAACAAAATGCCTTACTTTCGGTACTGACTTAATAATGTAAACTTTAAGCAAATTAAATGTAAGTCTTCTATTTTTAATAATGAAAGAAACTAAACTCATCTTATTATCTCTCACTTATCAGCTTTGATTTAGGTTTCTGTGTAAACTTTTTAATATTCTCTCTGTAGGTATTTTTTTATAACAAAATATTTAAAAAATTATTTTAAAAACATTTAAAAAAAATAAAGGCATTTATTAAAGAGAATAGTAATAATGTGAATTATGATTTTTAAATCAATATCGAAAATAAATTTAGTCATCCATAACAGGAACATTATCGTCATTTAGATTTTTAGTAACGTACGAAAGAGTCCTTTTTAACAAAAAGGGGAATTACTTGTTGAATAGTATTGCTCGGTCATTTGCTGAATCATCATTTTGAAAAATATAATATGAAGATTAACCAAAATTGCTTATTTTGTGAATAAACTGGTGTTAATTTAAGGTTCACAGGATGAGATTTGAAATTCTTGTCAAAATTTTTTGAATGATAACAAACTCAGATTTATTATTTGATAATAATCTTCAATTTTGTAATTTGACATGATATATATATATATATATATATATATATTGCCAGTCACTATTTAAATTCAGTGCAATATAAATTTCCTTTTTATTGATCTGCTTAAAATGTTTATCAATCTCCTTTAGAGAAGGAAAGCATTTATGTTATTTGAGTTCCGTGTTACTTTAAATAGTGTTGAAGTTGGAACACTATTTCTTAAGCCTAACCATTGAACATAATCTTGATACAGATTTCAAATCTGGCTCATTCCTCGTTTTTGATTCCCAAACGGAAAATATGTTTGAATCGTCTCTTATGAACACTATAATATCTAGTTCAGAGAATCCCATTTTTCTTCGAGGACCCTTTAAAATAAAAGAATGTATTACTCTTGCTCATAAGAATGATAGGTATTTTTGTAAAATATTTATAAATGGTAAATCTGGAATACCAAAAAATAATCTAAGTTGTGTGAAAAAGGAAATAAAAGGGGAAATTCTTGATTATAAGAAAATAAAGGAAATGTTTTTTACCGGGTATGGTAGATTATTTTTGTCTACTAATAATCCCTCAGTATCCATATCTATAACTGAAATCGAAGAACTTAATGTATCAAAATATATATACAAACAGTGTGGTATATTATCACAACTAGATTTCTTCTATATGACATTCTTACGTATAAATCCCCTTCATGAAAACAGCAGAAAAATGAATATAAGAAGATAGAGTAATGGTATTAGAAAATTATTTTCTGAACAATAAATAAATAATAATAATGCAAGCCCGATATTAATAACTATTCTTGGCACTATCCTCTTAAAAGAAATTATTCTATATTTAACGATTCATATAAAATTCAACTATTTGCAGATAAACCAAGTCCATGTAATAACAGATTAAAATTTTTGCGCCTTTCATTCCATTATAAGAATGAGGCAAAGTGCTGTGGTTATCAAAGACATTGTGACTCTGTCAAAAAAACTAGTAAAAGTGGTAACTGTTCAGAAGCACACAGAGCTGATTTCCCTAACTGTATCAAAAGAATGCCAGAAAAAAATTTCTTAATTTATAAAATTGCAAACAATCTATCATAATCTGGGGCTCACAGATCTTTCCCTTTAAGTAACAGTAACAACTATACTATATGAAAGTGATAGCTCTTTTCGTAAAAGTGATATGATTAAAAAGAACACTGATTCTTCAACAAATACCTTAACCTCTACTTTAGGTTCAATTCAATTTAAAAGATTAAAAGAAGTGATCATTACTCACAATAATAATACGTTGACAAAAATTTGTGAAATCATCAAAGACTCAATCAAAAAGGAAACTCCTAGAAATGGTCGTGAGAGAAAAAAAAAAAAAGTAGAATTCTGGTGATCCCCTTAGTTACAAAATGGACCTAACTTCACAAAATGGTAAGACTGTTGCTATAGATAGTTTAATTGCTAGATATAGCATTAATCCTACCTTAGTAAATATTTCCGATGGATTACTATTGGGTGTCTTGTTCTCTCGGGTCAAGTCAGCTCTTAGACACGTAGCGGTATATGGTCTAGGTGTGGGATTTTTTTTCTTTTTTAAATTTAAATATTTCTTAAATTTAAAAGTAGCCTTACTTTTTCTAATAGCAATCACTTTGGTTTTTCCTTTTAATCTTGAGAAATACAAGCAACTGTAGTCTGTAATAATATTTGCTTATTTATATATAGAAAAAAATGGAACTTATACCATGGAATGCCAGAGGCATCTGGAATTAAAAATAAATCCGATCTTTTAAGGAATCTGTATCTTCTGACATTTTAATAATTCCAAAATAGTTTTTTGAGCCCCCATCAAACTTTTCATATCTCACAGAAAACAGTATATAAAAAAGATTGGTTGGATCTTATGGGTCATGGTCTTATGTGTGTAAAAGCCATCTTAATCAAATATCTCTCAAAAACCATTGATATTTGGTTTTCTGATGACTCAAATAATGAGGTAATGTCTGTTAAAATAATAATTCACAACCTTGTTCTGCATTTTTTAAATATTTATTTGTCAAGACATCACATAATTATTTCTTTTTTAAATTCTCTTCAACAGTTAATTAAGGGATCATGTATTGCAGTGAGAGACTTTAACATTCAACATAACCGTTGCAGCGACTCTCCAAACTCTGAAATAGGCAAAGAACTGGTATCATGATTTGATGATAATGATTTATGTATCTTAGATGAATTTCAACCAAGCCATGTTTCGCTTAGAGGGACATTCTCGTTAATTGATCCATCTTTATGTTCCGCAGATATTTTGCCTCTAATTTCCACATCAATGTCAGAAAATATAATTGATATTTTTCCAAGATGCTTAGAGTTATTTAATGAAACCTAATCTTCTCGTTGTCTCTATTAAAAGATAGGATGAAATCTGTGATAAACTCAATGAGTTGTGCTCAACAGAAATCTGCTCTTATGAACAAGTCCAAAAAATTTTTCTTCTGCTATCAGAAAAAATAGTTATACAAAAAAATGAGTATTAAGCGTAATCCCCCATGGTTGAATAATTATTTCAATGTTTTTATTTTTGAAAAAACACTGCCTCAGAAAGGCCAAAAAGCAGCTAAACAATTTTTTTTTAATTTTGGATCCTCTTTAAAAGATTTTCAGTTAAGTTAAGGCAAGCAATGCGAGAAGCTAAGAAATAATATTGAAATAATATTTAAAAAGTCCATCATGACTCATTCCTCCTGTTTAAAATTTTGAATTCAATTAATCAAAGAGTTCATAATTTCTCATAATATAATGATTCTGGATGACCAAAATATGGGATCCCCAAAATCAAAGCAATGCTTTTGTATTAAAGTTTAATGACAATTGTCAACATCCTTCAAGATCTTTTTTAGATTATTTCGGTCCAGGAAATTTTGAACTTAATAAATCAATCATCTTAATTGAATTAGAATTTACAAAAATCATCACTCCTGAAACAAAGGGTTTTTCCGCAAAAGTCTTTAAATTCATCAGTCAAATTTCTTATTTAAAACTGTTCACTTTATTTAACAATATTTTCTTTAAAGCTGAAATTTCCCCAGTTTTAAAAATACCACTATTCTGATTATTTATAAACAACAAAAATCCAAACATGGCATTTTGCCATACCGCCAGTTTCATTAACTTCAATTCCAGCTAAAATATTTGGAAGGATTCTGTGTCAAAAAATTACTACATCCATTATAAAGCATAAAAAACTTGAGAATTCTCATTTGGGATTTCTCCCATCTCTTGATCACCAAACAACAGTTCAGATTTTTCTTAGAGACTTCGTATTAACAAAAAAAAGATAAAAGCATGCAATTTGTATCTCATTAGAGCAGTGATTCTCAACCTGTGGGGCGCGACCCCCTAGGGGGGCGCGAGCACACTAATGGGGGGGCGCGAGTATATCCAAGAGAAAATGTTATTTAAAAAAAATGATTAAGTGACTGAAAGGAAAGAACACACACACACATACAAAACAAAATACATTTCGATATATTTAATAATTAATTTATTAAATTAAAACAACTTACTAAATTAAAAACAAATTTAATAATTATTAGTGACTTCCTTTGGCCTGTCTTTCAAAGCAATGTTTTTCGAAGGAGGGTTTAATATTAGAAATAGACACTCTCAGTTCTTTTTCTATATTTAGCTGAGATCTATATTTTGTCTTCAAAGAAGCCACCGCAGAAAATCCAGTTTCTCAAAGGCCAGATGTTGAAAATAATAGTAGAATGCGAAATGCCCTTGTTTTCAGTGCAGAAAACTCATCATCCACTCCTGCCCAAAATTCAAAGAGTGATTCATTACTAAATTGTCTTTTGGTTTCGCCGCTTGCCGTGAAGTCTATGAAGGTTTGTTCCTCTTCGTATTTTGAAATAGATCCCTCACCCACTTGTAACTTGATGTCAGTTTGTCGTCAGCAAGAAAGTACTTTTTAAAATTCTTTGCTAACATTGCTAAATGATTTTCAATGATTACAAAAACAACTTTTACATGTTGTTCTTCAGCCTTGTAAGTTTTAAAACAATCATTCAAATTTGCAAACATTGTTAAATTTTCTTGCTTTAAATTTCTGCTCCACAATTCCAATTTCCTACAAAAAGCATTAACACTCGTATCCAATATATGTGTATTTGCTCCTTGCAGTTGAAGATTCAAGTTATTTAATTTCTCAAATATGTTGACCATGTAGCTCAATTTCAACACAAATAAACTATCGCGAAAGTTCTCAGCTTCCGGTCTGTTTTCCTCTTGTAGGAAAACAGCGATTTCTTCTCTTAATTCATAAACACGTTGCAAAAATTTCCCTCTTGATAACCATTTTGCCTCGCAATAAAATAGTAACGCTAAATGTACTGCACCCATGTCTTTACAAAATGCGGAAAAGATTCTTGATTTCAGGGGTCTCCTTTTTATATAATTTACTACGGTTACAACCGTAGTTAACACAATATTCAAACCAGGACTCATTTCTTTGGAAACAAAAGCTTCTCTGTGGATCATGCAATGTGTCCAGACGCACTGTGGCGATTTTTGTTTCACAAGTGCTTGAATAATTTGGAATATTCCTGACTTAGAACGAGCACCATCCGTGCATATTCCGACGCAATTTTTCCATTCTCTGTTTGCCTCGTTCAAAAAATCATTTAAGATAGTAAATAAAGCGAGTGCTGTTGCTTCCAGTTCTATTGGTTTGCACAAAAGTAATTCTACTACTGACAAAATGGTGTGACGCTTTTTACATCTGGCTATTTTATATGAAACTTTGTTAGAGACAATTAAAGCTTTTTCATTCAAGACAAAGCTTTTTTAAACAATGATTTTTGCTTTTCATATGATTTTAATTTTAATTCGAAGAATTCTCTGGATTTGTTTACGTTTCCACTATGAAGCGTTTCCAAATGACATTTAAGTTTATTAGGTTTCATGCTGTCTTCCACCAACATTTGTGAGCAAATGATACACAGGGGCCTTTCTTCTTCATTTACTTCAGTACTAGTGAACCCAAAATTTAAGTATTCTTGAGAATATTTTCTCGATTTCGCTCATCTGTGTACTTGTTGATGCTTGTCTATCGTCTAATGCTCTCTTACGCCCGCTTAAAAATTTATCCATGATTCTGAATAAGTCTGCTGCCGTGAATATTTAATACGGTGAATTGCAATTACACGAAAATATATATAATATACACATTCAGAATAGATTCAATAGCGATAGAAGGATCGACTCGAATGAGATTGTCTGGAATTGAAATTTGCGCATAGAACTTTCTCCTTCTCCCTATGAGAAAACATTTGTTTACATCTGTGCACGCTCCAAGCCTAATTTTTTGCTGACAGGGCCCGACATGGCGGGACGCAAGATCAATAAAAAAGCATAGGATTCTTGTGTTTTTCAATGTTGAGGATCGGTGTTGCAAAATGTCAATAAATTTCGGTATTGTTGGTAATTTGTAAAGTTTAAAATTAAGGTTGTAGTGCAGGTTTATACAAAATACTCAAAATACATTATTATTGTACATTATTGTATGCGGTGGGGGAGGGGGGGGCGCGATGAAAATTATGACTGAAAATTGGGCCGTGAATACTAAAAGGTTGAGAAACACTGCATTAGAGATTCGTTCAGCTTATGATTCGGTATATATTCATGGATCATCTAAAATATATTCATCTAAAATGTTTACAAATGGGTATCAATGCCAATATTGCAAGATGTATTCACAATTTTCTTCCAGATCGATCGTTTAAAATCAAAAAACGAAATTGTTTATCATCTGAAAGTTTCTTTAAAAGAGGAGTGTCTCAGAGCTCAGTCGTGTCCGTATACTATTTTCAATTTTTATGTCTTATTTCTTTGAGAATATCCTTTATGGAATTGAAAGTTATATATAGTAGAATGTGCTCAGTATTTTTATATGTGAGATTCATGAAAAACTTGACTTTATTAAATCAAATATTTTTTATGCTATTTATAATATAGATCGGTGGGGTTGCTATTAGAAATTGGATACTTGATCTTGTAAATGCTCTGCTCTATTAAACTTTTCAAATGTAAAATTGATATAAATTGGAATCTTGGTTATCAGTGGAGTAACTATCCAGAGGAATGCTAAAATTACCTTTCTTGATATCATCATAAGCCATAGCGGGAACTATGAAGTCCATATTCAAATAATCTTAAAAATAAAACATTTACAAGGATTATGTTCTTAATAATGCTTGCAAGTAAACAATATGGTGCTTAATCTAGTCACCTACTTCATCTTATTAATTCTTCAATGTTTAGCTTTTTTGGATGGCAGTTCTATCTCGTCCATTTTCAATAAATCTCTCCACTATCACTGGAAGTATATTTTACAACTGCCCTTAGAATTGCTTTGTGCATTCTTAGATTGACTCCCAACCTTTTCTTAAGAAAAATAACAGATGCAGTTTTCATACCAAATAAAATTCAATCACTTAATTTGAAATGTTGGTTTAAGCACCTTTCTCTAAGAAAAATTTTCTCCCATATATTTAAGTATAATGGACGACTTCTCAAATAACTCTACATCATTCACTATCAATTACTTAAAAAACCATCTAAGACTTTGATGTCAACCCAGATTATTTAATTCAGTTAGTTCTTTCCTCAATCGATACCCCTTCTACAGTATCTATCCACTTTATAGATTTTGAATTCCAAAATAGGTCTTAACCTTATCATTAAATGAAAGCCTTGTTTACAGAATTTCTTCGTAACCAACCCAGGGTTCGCTGGTTTATAGCAACAAATACTTCAAACTCCCCCAGTACAACCTCTATTGCTGCCTGGTCCACGTTTCAATCCACCAAATTTAGAATCAACAATATAAATTTTATTTTCAGCATAGAAGCTCTAACAGTATGTCAAGTTATTGACCATTTAATGTTCTCTAATGTTCTAACTACTGTAAAACAAATTTTAGTTTAGAAAATAAACTGATCTAAGAAACTAAGTTTTATCCTGCTTTAAAAATTATGTGGGTTCAAGCTCATAAAGATATTGTGTGAAATGAAGCTGCAGACAAACTAGCAAAATCAATCGCTGATTTTGATGTTTTCCTTCCATAAATCTCATCAGAGGATTTATTTATCTTCTACACTAAGAAACTACAACTGTTCTATTGTCTCGAATATAGTTCAAATAAATATTATGGAAGTATAGATGACTTACCAGAGTAAGAATTTTTTGATGTAGAAATAAGAGAAAAAAAGATGTTGTTTTTACAAGATTTATACCTCAAATGCTAATTACGCCTGCGAGTTTAACAGCTCTCTAACATGAACTTCTACCGAAATAACACATCTCGGATGATCTAGCACGCATTGATGTATACACAAAGCACGTATTGACGCCTCACCAGATGACACTGTCTCAGTTTCATCTGGTGAGGTGTCAATGCGTGCTATGTGTATGTCCGATTTTCTTGATACTTATACTAGACTAAATTTGGTGGAATCAATGAAGTAGCATTTCTCATTATATAGTTATACTACAAAAGTCAGGTGGTGCTATAGTTACTATCAAAGTCTTCTTCTACAAACACAACTCAAATATATTGAATGATTTTTCGGTTTGATCTTACACTTGATTTTGTGTTTTGAACAAAAAATGCTCCTAATTCACTATAAAATAGATTAAAATGCTCTCAATTAGTTATTACTATATCTTGATGAAACAGATAATGTGGGAATTTTAGCCAACATTAATCAAATCTATTTTCTAATCGGGACCCGAATTTAATTTAATTGAGGATTCATGAAACCTGCTTTCGTTAATTTCCCATTATTTGTTCCATGCTTCTCTCACTTTGTATCTGCATTCTAAGTTGTTATTAATCCTTAAGATGGATTAATATATGTATAACAATAGTTAGCCTTTAATTTTTATTATTTTGAAAATATTGATTTGAATTCAGAGAAACAATCTAAAGAAAGAGATTTGTTTAACTTTTTATTCTTATAGATTAAACTTAAAATTCATGTATTTTGAAATTAGTTGCGCGAATGTGAAGAAATTTGTGTTTTGTGGCATTCTGATATAAAATGTTGGTATTTAAGTCAGTAATTTTTTAAATAATCTGGTATATTTTTTTTCATGATCGATTTTTGATCAAGAATGAGAGCAGATTAAATTTAACCCCGTAGATGTATGCAAATAGTCAGAATTTTTGTTCGAAGACGTCTGGCAACATTATAAATGCTCGGTCTTTTTGCCGCCATTCTCTTTACTGTGTGATTTATCCGGCCTGGTGCAAGCATTCGTTGTTCAACGTTCAGTAAGAATTTTCTCGTATTTTATCTAAATTTTAAATAAAATTGTAATTAATTAAATATATTCTTTATTTGAATTTTAGATAAGGTTTTTATTATAGTGAATTTAATTTCTTTCAATTGAATATTGAATCACGCGTGTTTTTTTTTTCAAGTTCTAGGCTTGTGTTATCACATTTAATTTAATTTAATCATATCTTGATACTCTTATTTTATACAAAATAATGTATACTTAATTGCCTCTAAAATTTTTGTGAATAAGTTGTACAATTTTTTTAATTATGCAATAATCTATTCTTAATGCGCGTGATAATGGTTTAGTTCTTTCATGTGAAATACGACGTAGTTTTAAGTATCTCAACTCTTATCTAAATGCTGTGAATTTTTAAATTTCCATTTGCATTGTTTATTGAATTGTTTGATTAAAAATATAAATGTTATAATAATTACATTATCCTTTCAGATTTCTATAAATTTACTATGGGTGATCCAAAGGAGTAAGTGTCAAACTTCATTTTGTATTTTATTTAAGTACTAAGTATGTTTACAGAAAATTAAAATTTGATGTGTGGATTAATTTAAAGATCGCTTCTCCTTTTATTCTGCCTTTAATGAACGATTGCGAGATTTTAATATTTAAATATTTATCTGAATTTAAATCCTTAAAAAATGTTTTTTTTCTCAGAATTTATTAATTTAGTGCTAATAAAAATTTATGATGAAACTAATATTTTTTTATACCTCAATATTTCTGTTCAGGTAATCAGTGTTAAACTATTAAATGCATTTGTTTATTATTTTTTTAATTTTTTTTTTATTGAAATTGTTTAATTCAAAATTGTGTCAAAAAGAATATTTTGTGTGTTTCAGCATTTTCTAGTGTAAGAAATATTACATAATTTTATAAATATTTTTCCAGGAATATATTTAATAATTGGATTATATTTATAATAATGCTTTTTAATTTTATTACTTAATATCTCTGAATTTTTATATGATTACTTAAATTCACCAATATAAAACTTGGTCCTTTTTATGTACCTACAACATTGCACCTTGTGTCAAAAAGTTTATTAACCTAGCCAAATTGTTATTAAATTTCCTTTAAAAAGATTCGTGTAATTCGAGTTAAAAATGACGAATGTTACAAATTAAAAATGTAGCATTTTCTGGGTGGCCTTTTTTTTATTTTTTATCAATAAAAGGCAAGTACAATTTTTTTTTTGCATGAGATTATACAAAAGATTAAAAAATCTTCTAAGTGACTCATGCCAAATGACAAAATATCATTCTGTAGACCCTTTTGAGAACTGAAGTTGCTATTAATTTCATTTATAATTTTTAAAATTGTAAACACATTAAAATCTAAGACTTTTATATATTTAATATTAACTGAATTTTTCAATTTTACAATAAAATTTAGGTTAGACTACTTTAGGGTGCCCCTTTGATTCTCGCCAATTTGTGATCACGATTGGTAGCCAAGCTGGGCAAAACCCAATGATGTTCTGATTGCAATAGAGCAACTGATTGTTCTGTGATAAAAAAAAAAAATCGCCAATAAAATCTATATCCAAACAAAAATCACCATATTTGCCAAGGGGGCACCCTAAAATATAATTTTACCAAAATTTAATATTATGTAGTTAATATTGAAAAATTTATATGGTTTTTTTATTGCCCATAATCGCCATATTTTGTGTAGGTAAAATCCACTGTTGCAGCAGTTTCATATGTTTTTGATATTGTGTTCTTTTCTATTAAAACCCTGTCATAGTTGGTATGATTTTGTAAGCTTTGAAATATCTGAAACAAATGCTAACCCACTTTCATCCATTTATATCCAATTAAAACTTATTTCATGGTCCTTTATTTAAAAAGTTAATATATTTGATAATTTTTTAACTTTGATTTTTGTAATGAACTGTCAATGAAGAGAATTGTCTTCTGAACAAGATATTAATAAAATACTTTGATTGGGAATTTTACATAGCTGTTATTCAGCAGTCTATATATATATATATATATATATATATATATATATATATATATATAT
>JAPDSC010141097.1:164069-183243 GCA_026290005.1 Latrodectus geometricus
TATATATATATATATATATATATATATATATATATATATATATATATGATAATATGACAAATATGATAAATATTTATTAGCATTTTCATTTATTTTTATCTGCAAATCATTTCCACAATGACTAACCATTTGGCTACCAGCTCATCTTACTTAGTGCTTTGCCATTCAATTCAACAGTTCATGCTTTGAATCTCATCTTGAGCTTTAATATTTGTAGTGGTTTGAAATCCACTTTAAATCATTGGCTCCATCTGATAAAACTTTTCTTTGCAAAAATGACTATTGATTGTTAAACTTACAACAAATCACAATAACTGAAATACCTAATAAACCAATGAAATTAACTAGTATATACTAGTCTGATTTCTCATATATTCTAAATATAATAATGTGTTTATTTATCAAATGGAAAAAAAAGTGATTTATTGTTAAAATAATTTCTTATTATAAATCATCTTGACTTAAACAACTGGAATTTGATATTAAAACTTGGCTCCATGTTCTAATTTGGTTCTGTATATGATGACTTGCGAATAATTTAAGGTAAATAATTAAAACATTTTTGAGTATTAATATAAGCTTTAATTGTATGCCAAAAGATATCAGACTTAAAAACAACTTAAATTAATGGTCATTTATCCAATAAATGTGTGGTTAAGATCTTGTATCTGAAGCTCACATGCTATAAGCCTAGGAAAGGATGATTTGAAGAAATCTTGAATCTTAAATGACTACAACTGGAATATAAAAAGTCAGGGATAGGCCTCCTGGAGGGATATTGTGCATCCTAGGTGGTGAAAATGCGCTTTAGGTCCCCTACTCTGCCAACTTGGCGAAAGTGTGCTGTGGGTCCCGTACTTGGCGGGTTTTCAAAAACGCTGTTGCCATGGCGATAATGGAATATGATTTTTAACTAATCAGCAACCAATGAAAATGACCTATTTTTCAAACTGAAACTAATTAACGACCAATGAAAATGCTAAAAGAAAAAAACCAATTAATGAGCGTGCGCAAAAAAACTCAAATTATTTCCTACGGAGGTTGCCATAAAGAGCTCATTGGGTATAAAAACGTCCGGTTTACCACGCTTTGTGCATTTATCGCCAAGTTGGCAGAGTAGGGGACCTAAAGCGCAGATTAACGTCCTAGGCTGTAGGACCAATAAAGAAAAGATATATTATTTTGAAAAGTTACAGAGAAATCAAGCATAAATTTTAAATAAAAAACATTAAGCAACATAAGTAAGTTTTTAAAACTATTAAACATATTATTTTAACATTAAAGATTTACTTCTGTGCAAATTTAATGTGGTGCCATGTAAATTAAACATCTGCATGTTGCATCAAATTTAAGAATTTAGTCAACTTTGAAAAACTGAATAATAGAGGTAGATTCACAGGGGGGGGGGAACTGCTACTGGAGAGCATGACCAACACACAAAGACTAAATTTCTTAGCACTAAAAATATTAACCAAGAATAAAAAAATATTTTTACTAATGTAACTTTGTATAAAGATAAAGGGAATTAGTATGAAACATGAGATTTATGTTGAAACCATAAATATTCTACATCCAAATATAATTTAGTAATTGTTAAAAGTGTTTTAATGTATACTGTAATGTTCTAAACATTAAGTCTTTGTTTGAAAAAATTGTATTTAAGTATTTTCCACAAAACAAAGCTTAATTTTCCATTAAATAATTGCAGATATTCATTTTAAAGATTTTTTATCTGTCAGAAATATGTAAACCATAATTCACTGAATGAGATCTTTAAGTTAATTTTAAACTAGGGAAATTATAAGAGTAGGCTTTTTACTTATCATATAACTCTATAAATTAATAACAATTTAAATAATCATTGGTGGTAAAAACATGCATTATCAATTTCAGTTGTATGATCATATATATATATAATTTAAGGAAAATATTGACCTCACCTATAAATTTTAAAGTTAAATTGTAGTTATGTACAGATTTTCTTTCGCAGTAAACTGTTGTGAAAATTCATTTTGTACTCCTAATTTTTTTAAAAATTTTCTTCTAATCCTACAAAGTTCCCTGAAAATTGTATAATTATTAATATCATTAAAGCTATTTTTTGCAAGTTTGTCATATTTAATCTGAGCAATCTGTTACATAGGAAAAATATTTATAGCTTTGAAGGGTATATATACAACATTAAAAACATATGAAGTTATTAATAATTTTCCTATAAAGGTTTAAAACTGATTTTTGATTCTGGAATAAAATTATAATATCAAGTTATTGTGATGATTTTAGTCTTAAATATATAATTGCACTTCTGCATTTGTAATTCAGTTTGAATATTGTAGAAATAATGTATAGAACATTGAAATTATATATATATGTATATATGTATGTATGTGTGTATATATATATGTATATATATATATGTATATATATATATATATATATATATATATATATATATATATATATAATGTGTGTGTGTATATATATATGTGTGTGTGTATATATATATATATGTGTGTGTATATGTATGTTATTTGTGTATGTCCTCAGTATTTTGATTGAGTAATTATTTAGTTGAAGAAATAACAGCTGTTCACATAGTTCAGTGACTTGTGTAGATATGATTAATATTTGGGTTTTGTAACAACCTTATGAGTATTTTGTTAATAAGCTGCTTGAAAAAACTTGATACAAGCAGAAAGAATATATTCAAATCCCAGGTTGTAATATGATGAATGTTTAGAAATTCTCAAATGTTATTTTATGATAATTTTAAAAATTAACAGGAAAGCAGACAATTATAAAAGTTACATTTTAATTATCCTATTTCTTTATTTTTAGCAAAGATAAAAATTACCATGCAATTTTCAAATGAAAAAAAAAAATTACAATTGTAAAAAATTTAAACCTTGGAGAAGCTGAGTATATTACTGAAAAGAGGGCTTTCTTATAAAAACAATAGATTAACCTATGTTTTATAATAGAATTTATACACATAAAGATGTTAAATTGGGTATTTAAGATGTTCTTAAGGCTATTTTAAATTGTGTATTTAATTTTCTGGTCTTGTTATTAATCGTATTAATTACCTGTTTTGCATCACATTTTATCTTTAATTGCATAAAATGTTAAACAAATTTTAGTATTTTAAACAAATAAAAAAATTATTCTTAATAGACTTATTATTGATTTTAATAATTCTATTTATCTTTGATATTGAGATTTTCTAATTTTATGTATAAACTATATTGGTAGAATTCAGTAGCGAAAATTCTTTTTTGTTTTGTTTTTAATATAATTTAGATGTCTGTATCATATTAATAAACTTTCATTTTGAATGAATTCTAAAATTCATTTATATTTTCCTATAAATTCTAATATTTCATTAATTTATAGAGAAGTTGATAGTCCTAATACACAAAATGATGTAGAAAAGTCTGAAGTTGTCAGTATGGAAGCTGAAGAAAACAAACGTATGTTATTATAATTTCAATGTATAATACTTTTATATTAATCCACAAATTTTAAATAGATGTGCATTTAATACATGCCTGTACATAAAGAATATTAAAGGAATTGTAATACTTGATATAAGTTAATGTCTTAAAGAGTTATATGCATATAGAAAAAATATTAATTCTCATTAGTATTTTCTAGATTTTAGCTTTCTGAATTTTTTTTATCCATAAAATTCACAAAGGAATTACAATAGTCATAGTTTATATGAATCGTCAAATAATTTATTTTAAATATTGTTAGTTGGGTTTGTATTGAAATGGTTATCCTTTATTGTTAATTATAAATTTTTGCAAAAATAATATCCTATCAAATACTGGGAATATTGTAGTCTTAAATAAAAAAATTACCCATAGACCATTTAAAAGAGTTAAAGAATTAACTTTAGATGGTTTCATGTTTTAAAAATTAAGAACTAATAGATCAGTGTAAAACAATTTTGGGTTTTGAAATTACAGTGCAAATATGTTGATTATTCTCAAGATTAAATGTTATACTTTAGATATCAGCAATTAAAAATTTACTTGAATAGATAGCATTTTCAGTTTTAAAGTATATGGGTTTGATTTTTCATCTTCAATGCTGATATTTAACTTTTCCTTTTTAGTAGTTTTGATTTCCTTGAAAATTGATTCTTGTTGAATTAGCTTTTATGTGCAAAAATAATCAAATTTATTTTTTGCTGGTTAAAGAAAATTTAGTGATATTCATTTAAACATAATCCATTCAAATGTTATTAGTGTATATATTCATTATTTGAAGATTTTTAATTCATATGTAATGTATTTAATATTTTAATTGGTAAACACCTTTATTAAAATAAAATATGCACAGACATGTGTACATCTTCATTGACTGGATTCAATCCTGTTTTTTCAGTAATGTCTTATAACACATTCTTAATGTTAAATTTATTTATCAATGATACTTTTGTTATGAGTGTACCATTTATAAAAATTATACATTTTAAACTTTATTTTTAACTGAGAATAATTTTACTTGGTTATTTTTAATTTTAAATGCAGTTATAAAATATAATGCTGTAAACATGATTAATATGTAATCAATTCTTGTAGAAAATCGCCAAAAAGAGCTTGATGATAAACTGAAAGAACTTATTCTCAATCATGTTGAAAATGCTTGTCTCAATCCAATGTATTCTTGGCCGAAATCTGTGTTTAGACTCGTGAGAGCTTTGAAAGGTATTCAGCTTCAACATGTTCTTAAAGAAGTAGAATTCTTCAAGGAGCTTCATGAACTTGAAGTAAAGTACGAGTCTGTATTCAAGCCTTTGTATGAAAAAGTATGTATTAAGATTAACTTTTCTTACTTTTTACATTTGAGGTCAGTGACCTCAATTTATGGATTGTTTGATTTTCGAAAGATAGTGATTTATGGAAACCTGACATACATGAATAATTATGTTCATAAATGGTCAGATAAAATGTGCCATCATTGCTATGTTCTTCACTTAAAAATTATAGCTTTATAAAGTAGCTCCCTAAGTCCAAAAATAGTCCTTTGCTTAATTCTGAATTATGAGTCTTCCAGTTTTCCGTCAGATCATACCCATTCGATTGCATCACAATAAAAAGGTATTGCAGTTATCCCTCTTTGCGTTACTGAAAGGGGAAAATTGTAAGCAGTCAAGGCTCTGAAAAAAGCTTTTTTTATACATCAATTTTATTTTTTGTCATTAATGATAAATTATTTTTTTCTGGAAAACATTAAATTCTTCAAAATACCTTCCTTTAATTTGTATCTTAATTTGTAATTCCATGTAGTTTGTGTTCTTTAGCAGAATAAAAGTTGGAGAGTTAAATATAATTTACTTTTTTTTTATTGAAAATTTGATAAGGTTTTACAGATTTTAAATATGTATTGTCTATCAGTGAGTAAAATTTGTAAGAAATTATTGAATGATTTGTTTTTTTAAACTATTTAAATAGTGATATAAACTAATTTATCTTTTTATTTGTGTATAATTTTTTTACTATGTGATAAAATTGTTAATTGACAGTTATATCTGTGGCTTGTATAATTTATTTTTAATTATTTAATTGAAGCTATTCGATTTTTTTTTTGGAACTTCATCTTTTGTAAGAAGTTTTCATTTTTTTATTTTTATAAAATGTAAAGGATTTATTTCTGAATTTTGTAACAAATAACTTAAATTATTTTATTAGCGGGCTAATATTGTCAGTGGTGTATATATTCCTACAGATGAAGAATGTGAATTTCAATTGGAAAGTGATAAAGAACTTGAACTTTCTGTGAGTATTAAAAATATACGATTTTCTTGTATATTTTGTTAGTTGAAATGTATTACATTCTGTGCTTTCTAATAGAATGAAGTTCAACAAAAAGTGAAACTTGAAGGAGGCGATGACAAAGAAACTGAAGAAACCAGTAAGCATGCTTAATAATTTAAAAAAGTTGATTTGCTATATTTTAGTAACTCCAAAACATTATATATATATATATATATATATATATATATGAGAGAGTGAGAGAGAGTTTTATTACATAATGTTAATATTATAATGCAACTATATACATGTTTTATTTAATGAATTTTCAAATGAAATACTAAAGTAGTGTCAAATAATTTCTGTATCTGTTGAGCATTATTTCTATTGATAATATATTTTTAATAATTTTCTAGTGTTTGCTTTCTTTCACTTGTTTGGTTTTATTTCCATTGTGAATGTGTAGTGTTTAAGAATTAACTTAAAAATTAAATTTTGCTGTTTATTTTTAGAAGTAGATTTAAAAGTTATTTTTTAAAATCTAATTGAGAATTTGATTTTTTCATTACAAAAAGAGGAATTTTTAAAAAAGAATCCTAGAAAATCCTCTTTTATGCAGAATTTTTATTGAAATTTTTATCAAAAAGTTCTAAAGTTGTGATAATCATTTTTAATTTTTCTATTTCCATTAAGTATATTTTATTAACATTCAGTTTGCATATCAATTCAGGATTAAAAACTGATTATTTTTGCAATATGTGTCTTGTAAAAGCAGTAATCAAATTGTATGCATAAAAATACACTCACACTAGATATGTGACATTTTTGTAAGTTATTTTCATCAAACTGTGTCTCTAAATAAATAAAAAAAACAGCTTCAAATAGAAGAAATTTAATGTATTTAAATTTTATATATCTACCTCTGGCTAAGTGTCTAATTTTATGATTTTTCTTTAATTAAAATATTTATTTTTTATTTTTACTTTTGTCTAAACTATTCCTTATATACATATAAACATTTTGGTTGTAACTTTGTTAATGTGAACTGTAAATCATTTTTCATATTGATTTTTTAAAATTGCATTAGCAATATTAGACACTAGTTTTAATATAAATTTAAGGCTGCTAAAATCGCTATTTTTACTGGATTTAAGTTTATAGCTTTGCAGGCAGCCAACATTAAAATCTAGAATGAGTGCTAGTATTCAGTTGAGTGCTGCCTCAACTTCTAGTTACATAGCATTATCAATTTTTTATATGGATTTTGATAACTTTGTTTATATATTTATAATTTAGTAATTAAACTTGGCTATACAAAAAGTAATCAAATACTATACTTAATTTTCATATTTTGTCCTGAGTACTTTAAATCATAGTCTATTTTTAAACCACATAGTTTTTCATGTACATTATTTACTTGATGTAATGTTTCTCATTTGAATATGATGCATCAAGCTCTGAATAATGGTTGATGTCTATTAGGAATAGTTATCAGCCACTAATCCTAATTTTCCAATGGTGGTTGAATACTTTTATGTATACAAAAAAAAAAAAAAAAAATAATGATTAGTGACATAAAGTATGTGTTTCCTAATTATTTGATATCTAAAATCTTAAATTTTGTAGTTTGTTTTTAACATTCATTTTTGCATTTTTTTTCTTTAGTTTAAATTTTTTAATTTTTCAAAGGAGAAAGGTTTTTTCATATTTTTTTAATTCCAGAAATTGTATTCAAAAACATTCTAGGAATTATGTTTTGTAACTATCATTAATATAATTCAAGTATATATTTGGGATTAATTCTTGTTCAACTTGACTTGCTGTAAATTTTGTGAGCTAGAAGCCCACTAACTTTTAAATAACAATTAGTTTGATTTCCACTTCAGATATGAATGTGTTCATAAGAATTCAGAATCTACTTAAACTGTAGATCCTTCTCAGGTTTTATAAGCAAAATTGACTATATAGCTACAAAGAAATCAAGAATTGATTCTTTACTAATAAAATGACTGATCATTTAAAGTCTGTTTAAGAAACTTTCAATTTAAATTTTGTATTATTGTACTGTTAAAATTGAGGGTGAAAATGTGTATGTTAATTTAATTTTTTTTTTTGGTGTTGATTTAAATCTTTTAAAATTATCAAAGGTACAATTTCAGTTTTAAGAAATTGTGAATATCTTTTTAATTGGTTTGTGGGGTTCAAATTTTATAAATAAATGAAATAAGTGAAAGGTTATTTTGTGTATGTTGCCAATTGTTAAGTTGGATTACTTTTATATTTAAATAATTAAATGTGTAAAGAAAAAAATTTGGGAACAAGCAAATATTTTTGCAACGGCTGGAAAATTTTTTTCCCTGTGAATCAAGTTTTAAGATTAAATTAAATAGATCGCAGCTTGTTTTTCAATTAAATATTAAATAAAACAGGCATAAATTTCTAAGATTTAAAATGTGATTCGGAAAATTTATTGCAAATCAAAATATTAAAATTTAGTTTTTTACAAAGTTAAAAGTTCAACCTTTGTTAGTAAAAGGTGACCACTATTCTTTCATTTATATTTTATTTCTTTATAAGAATTAAAAAGGAAATATGAATGCTTCTAAGTTCAAACACCTAGATTTTGTAATAATAATAATCTGCTTACTAATGATTTAATTATTTATAAATATTCCCCATTTTAAGATTGCATTTGAAATAATTGTTTTTGAGGATGTTTAGCAAAATTCTTTTTGTATTTAACATAAATCAGTAGCTAGAATCAAACATTTTGCTTGCTGGCATTCAATTTTAGAGTTTGTTGGTTCAATAAACATGTGAGGCATCATAATCCTTTTTTTTTTTTTTTTTTTTTTTTTTTTTATACATTAGCTGTAGTTTGTATAGTTATAGATTTCTTTATTGTAATGAAAAATATTAAGTGTGAAATAAAAACTACCATTTGGTGTATTGAAAACACAGCTTCATTAATTTTAAAAATATTTAGTTTATAAATGAGTCAAGTTAAATCAATTCTATTAATTCCAATTTTTAACTGTTCAGCTTCATTAGATAAGTTTGCTTTTAATCTTCATTTATTGTAATTTACAAAAGGATCTATAGTTACCAGTTATTCATCCAGTATGACTCAAAATTATGGGCAAAAGGTTCTTGAGCATTTGTATATTATGACCTGAAATTCTAAGTTTTATATATTTATGATTCTACTAAAATAGTGAAATGTATATTGTTGAATAAGTTGGTTTGTTAATTTATTCTACTTCTTTTTTTATTATGTGACTACTAGCACTGTTGCTTTCCAAAAGTTTTATTGTGATTTATAGAATTTCTTTTCAGGATATGTATCAACTAAATTTGTTAGTATTTGATAATTCTAAGTGAAAAAAATATTGTCTTTTAACCCCTTAAGCATTCGCCCGTGTCTGACACGGGCGAATGTCATTGCCACATGTTTGTCTCACACGGGCGCTTTTGTTATTTCTAATGCCCGTCTCAGACCCGTTCCAGTAAAACTAGATAGGCTAAATTATATGCCATCTATATTAATATTAAATTATAATTTAACTTTTAACATAGATGGCATATAGATAATTTTTGGAAGTTTTTTCGAAAAAAAACTCTTGCTTTAAGGGGTTAAACAATATTTGGCTGAATATGTAATGCTTAATCTACTTTGTAAAATTTCCATAAATTTGTTATAGCATTGTGATAATTATATATTTTATCTTTCTTGTTTGGATTAATGAGTATAAAATTTCTTGTAGATATAAAAGGCATTCCCGAGTTCTGGCTGACAGCTTTTAAAAATGCTCCTACAGTAGTAGACATGATAGAAGTAATTTTATTTTTAGTAATATATGAAAGATTTTATGCATAGTGTATATTTTCTGATTAAATCTACATATTTTGAATACTTTTTTAAATACTTGAAAAAATTGTAGTAAAGTAAGAAATTTTTGTATAATAATTCATAAATATAATATTAATCTTTCTCTATCTCTCTATTTATGTAAATACATATATATCAGGGTAATTGTTAACTAAGTCTTATGTTGAGATTGAGAGTTATAATGGAGAGTTGAGCATAAATATTACAGAATAAATTCTTATTTGTTATGATCTGAATAATGGCAATGTAGTCTTTCGAATGTTCTTACCCCTCACAGGGTTTATTTCCTTTAAATACAGGTGTCACATTCCCAAGATACCTCTGTGATCTGTCCTCTACTTTCTTTATTTCTCTCCCCTTCTGCTTTCCTTCCTCTTCTCCCTCAGTGTGCTTTACTAGAGGATTAGGACCCCCTTGAGTAGCTATCGCTACTCTGTTGCTATTAGCTTGTTTCTATTGTCTTGAAGACCAAATCACGCACGTGTTTGCTATGTGGAGATCCATGTCTCTAGAAATTGAGACTTCCAGAGACCAACACATTACTTACTGGGAGGTGTTTTGTGGTTCTCGGCACATCAATCAGCTTTATGGATCAAGCGATATATTTACAGTATGACTCATTAAGAATGGAGGCCATTACTGTAATGTACTGTGAGCACATATGACCTGACCTGACTGGCACTGGTGCATCTGGTCTGTATCCCCTTGTTGGATTGGGTGGTGCAGTCAGGTTCCCTCCCAGAAAAAAAGACAACTTTAATAGTTTTTCAACAGCTATATCTATCTCATTGCTGTCAGTATTAATCTTACATGCCTGTATTCACAGATGGATCTAAAATTGCAGGACATGTTGGCTGTGTCTTATTTTATTCTGATACCAGTCATGGTTAGTCTCAATAAGTTCTGCTCCATTTATACTGCTGAAGTTACAGCTATAATAAGCCATTCAGCCTATCAATAACTATGTGTTACTGACAGTTTAAGTATTTTAGAAGGGTAAAATTCCCCTAACTGTCCAAGATTTTTGGAGCATCTGTATTTCAGCCCATCACCAGTTTTACCTTTACAAGGTGCTGATTTTATATCAGCTTGCCTTCGTATCATACACTTCTCAAACATTAGCATTTTTTTCTAAATGAAAGAATTCCACAATGTGAAACATGTGATGAGCTATTTTCTGTGTTTCATATTTTAATCCATCTCTAGATTTTAACCTTTATTGTTTCACATTTTTTTAAAACAAATATTTTAACTATGTTTGATCTAGTAGGGCAACTAACTCGCACTTTTTTTGAGTAATGGGTTTCCTTCAATTTATTTAAATTATATAATGTAAGTTTTAAAGTATATTTCCTTGTGTTTTTATTTTTATGTATAATCTAGATTTTAAATTATACAGTTTTTGTATTTTGTTTTGATTTCAATGTTGGTTAGGTTTTCTGCAATTTTATAAAAAATTACAAAAAAAAAAAAAAAAAATGGTGTAGCTTGTCCTTTTTGGACCTTGCTTAGCCAAAAAGGACAGAAAAGACCAAAAAGGAAGAACACTTAGCCAACCAATCAAGTGTTCCCCTATAGCATGCAAATTCCTCAGATTCCCAGAGAAATCTCAATTTTATATTAAATCTGATTTTTCTTTATCGTTTTGGAATATATTGTAAAAATACTTTTTGAAACTTATATCACTCATTACAAATTTTGACTTGTGCAATGGGGAAATTGTGATACAAAAGATGCTAACTTTTATAAACTCTTAAAACTAATCAATTACTCAATAAACAAGTTCGTAAAATTTTTTAGTTTCGAAAATTAAAAAGTGTAAGCATTTAAATGAATAAATTAGTTTTTTTATCAACTTTTTTATTTAAAAACATTTAAGTATAAATTAATTGTACATGAAACATTATAATTTTTTTATTTCATTAATGAATTTAAGTAGTCATTTTTGTTCGAAAAATATTCAGAAAGTTTTTAATGTAGGGAACCATTTTAGTATTTTTAAAGTTTCACACTTGTTGCTGAGCTGGCATCTGAATGGTTAGCACTCTAGCCTTCCAATTCAATAGTTCTTGTGTTTGAATTCCACATTGCCCATAAGGATATTTGTAGTGGTTCAGCAGAATCCATTTTTAAATTGTAGGCACCAGACTGAGTTGCTGTCTTGTGCCAAAAGTGACTGTTGAGCAACAAACCAGTCACATTCTTGTGAGCCAAATTTGAAAACTTGTTTTATAAATGGGCATTTCACTTTTTGTCAATATTGGAAGGTTTTTTTTTTCATTCTTTTAAGATGTGAATAATTTTGTCATCAAATACTGCAGTAAAAATCATATTTAAGCCCATGCTGAAATTTAATCAGCAGTCAATGCAATTAATTATTCATAATTTAATGGATTTCCCAGTTCTTTGATTTTTTTAAAAAAAATTAATACATTAAGTTTATAATTTCAAATAAATGGAGGTATTTTGAGTATGGACATTAAATGTTCAAGTTTTAATTAAAAAATAACTTGTAAACATATATTATTCCATAGTATTAGAACAGAAAGTAATTCATTTAAAATTTTATTACATATACATCTAGTTTTCATTAGTTATGATTCCCTTATGTCTTTAAAATGCTTAGTTAATTGATGTACTTTTGAAATGGTTGCTGAACGTTTAATTTAAATAGAAATTAATAAAATACTGAGAGTTTCAACTGCTACTTAACCATTAGAAAAGTAAAATATTTAGTACTTGAAATACATGTGCATTTAGTGCTGTGAAAAATTCTGAATTATTATATTTTGTTACAAAATTTAATTTTTTTCTTAACTCAAATATTGGAAATTAAACTTTCTGTCATCTTTTTTTAACTGATTGCAATAGTGTTAAAGGATTTTGGAATAATTGTCAAGTGTGTCTCATTTAAGCAAACTGAATTTTTTAAATTAAAGTGAATAATTTGGATTATCTATAGTAAAGAGAAATTTATCATTGTGTTTTCTAAGTTAGAAATATTTTAGAAAGGAAATTGCTTTTTATGATTTGTGTAAGTAAATGCTGGAATTGTGAAATGTTAAATAACAGTAGGAAATTATCCAAAACTTAATTTGCAATCAAAAGTGTTTTTTTTTTTTTTTTTAAATAAAAATGCTCTGATAAATAATTTTTTGAAAATTTAATATTTTTGAATGCATATATTTATAGGAGCATGATGAACCTATCCTTAAGCACCTTATAGATGTTAGGGCAACAACACACTTGGAACCTATGGTAATGTTAAATATTTGAAAATGTGTTTTATTTTGAACTTGTCGTTACAAAAAAACTTTTAATATTTTATATACTAGTCAATCACTATAAACTGTTTTATTACAGGGTTATACTTTGGAATTTCATTTTGAGCCCAATGAATATTTTACAAATTCAGTTTTAACTAAATATTATGAATTAAAATGTGCTCCTGATGAGTCTGATGTTTTTGCTTTTGAAGGTCCTGAAATATTTAAAGCTAAAGGGTGAGATTTTTTAACATTAGTTTATATGGAAAAAGGAGTGTTCAAAATTTTTTCTTGATAATATAAATGTGTATTATAAAATTAAGAATAGAATGATGTTTGACAATTACATTAAATATTCATAATACAAATTACAAAATATTGTTAATTTCAAAGGTGTGCTATGTTTTAGAAGCATAGTCTTTGGAATGCATTATAATTAAAATATTTGCACATTCCTTGTGAAATAATAAGAGCAATTTACATGATAAAGCATTACAGGAGATGCGATTCCTTTGTTTTTTTAGCTAGTGGGATGTTACATCACTTATTTTTTTAGGCTGTGTAAAATAGCTACTTGTCTATATGATGAGCAGCTTTGCAGGCAGCCGAAATTAACAACTGGACCTAGTGCTAACATTCACTTAGTCTGTTAGTCTCGACCTTTAGTTACATTTTCCCTTACTCTTTCATGGTAAGCAGAATTAGTAACTGAATGTTATTGTTAGACTAATGTGATTGCAACCTATTGAAACATTTCTGAGCTGACTGCTTTAATTTCTTGTCTTAAAAGGCAAGTAAACAGATTTGTGTTTTATATTATATATCCCCTTTTTTCATAAGTGAATTAATATGGTTATTTTTATTTTCCATGATTAAAAACTATTGTAAATTGAGATTTCATATGATAAAAAAAATATTAGTAATGTTAAATTTTCTTAAATTCATATAGTATAAAAAATCTAGCAAAATAGATTATATTTAATGAATATTTTATTAGTTGTAAACATAAAACTATTTATGAGGATTAAATGGTATTGTGTAAAATCCCTTTGAATTATAATTTTAGTACTGCATGAATTTTAATATTTAGTTACTAAAATTTGTGAAATAATCCAAGGTATCAGCTTAATAATTATCACTTTAACCACTGGACTTCATATAGTTCAGGTGTTCAGAATTTATTTTAAATCAAGTAATGTTATAATTAAGCACACCTGTGCTAAAAATGATTGTGATTGGCACACTGATAATTAAAATTAGTTACTATGTTATGTATACCATACCATTATATAAATACCATAAAATTATGTGATGAAAAAGCAGTTTTGTAAATAGTTTTAATTTATATAATAATGATATTTAAATTTACAAATCCTTAAATTCTTAGTTTTACCCTTATTTTCAAATTATAAACAATTATATTCTTACATTTAACTTGTGCTTGTACCGAATTTTAAGTAAATATTATGTTAAAAGTTTTAGATCTTTGTTTGAAAAAATGTTTCTTTTACAGGTGCTCCATTGATTGGAAAAAGGGCAAAAATGTAACTGTTAAAACAATTAAGAAAAAGCAAAAACACAAGGCTCGCGGTGCTGTTAGAACTGTAACTAAGCTTGTCCAAAATGAATCTTTCTTTAATTTCTTCAATCCTCCAGCTGGTAAAATATTTTCTTGGGTATTTAAATTAGAAAAAAATTGACAAATATATGAATTTATAATGCTATTAATACATGTAAGATGATACTAACTTTACTAAAATGTTTTTACTTCCTTGATATTTCATGCTTGAATTGTAATGAATTTTTTGAATTTACTTTTCAGTAACTGAAAATGAAGAGGAAATGGTAACTATATTTTTATAACTTTTGTATTGAAAATTATATTTTTCTGAATTTAACATTTATTATAGTAATTCGAATGTTAAAGTAAATTATTTCTTGAGTAAATTTTCTGAGAACATAATCTATTGTCAGTAAAATAACTTATTTTATAGGATGAAGAAACTCAGAATCTCCTTACAAATGACTTTGAAGTTGGAAATATCCTGAAGGATAGACTTATACCTCATGCTGTGCTATTTTTTACTGGAGAAAATATGGTGGATGATGAGGTAAATTTCATTTGCTTAATTGTTTGGATTGCACAATTGCAATCTACAAATTTTGAATGCAATTTTTTGTGATCATGGCAAGTTTAACTTCTGAAATTGCTAATATTCTATATGAAGTATTTCATTGACTGAAGTTACATTTTATGAAATACTTACAAAAGTTTTATTTATTATAGAAATTATGTCTATGGGAAATATAAGTTATATACTTCCTTAAACTATAAAATAGCTTTTGTCAGATATAAAGTTATGCAATTTGAAATGTATAACTTTATATTGAAATATTTCATAGCCTTGTAGAGAAAATCATTAATTTAGCCCATAAATTTTGAATTAGATTACAATCTGTAATTTCTCTTTTTGGAAATAGTATTAAAGACTATTTTAATTTTATTAAAAATAGAACAGATTTTTTATTTATTATCAAAGGACAATTATTTTTGTCACTTATAATAATTTACTTTGCTACTCTTTCTTAGTGCACATGCTGTTAAATGCAAATTTTCTGAGAATCATTTGATTGGAAAATTTGTGATTAAGTGTGTTTTGCTACATTTGAAACAAGGTATCAGTTGTATCATAGTGTCTCAGAAAAGTAAAAGTCATTAATATGTTACTCTGGAACACAGTGAAAGGGATTAGTATGGAAGATGCATATGTAACGATTTAAGTATTTCAATAAAGTTCAACAAATTAAAAAATTAAATTTAATATTAAAGATTTGGAAAAGTATTTAAATTGAAACTAATCGTCAACATTTGCAAGACAGCCGTTTAGAGGACTAGGGTTTTTCCCTCAAAATCTCCCTCTCTGCTCTTCACTCAACAACTGACTTCTAAGTTCTTATTAATCTAAGCTTAAAAATATTCATATTAGTTACAAATATCCATTGCTATTGAAAATTGACTGCTTCAGGCATCCTATTAGTGTATTTTCCCAATAAAGTAGAGCAAATAAAACTTCCTCTGAAATAAAACATAAGATGCAAAGTTTTAAATTTGGTATGCCAAATTCACAACTTTTCAAGTCTGTGTTGAATGTTAACATTGTTTTTGAAGTTTAAAAATACTATTGTCCAACGAATTCTTCCAAGATGTTTTGAAAATTACAAAGCTCATTAAATATTATGATCAGAAATAGGCTATCTTTTGCAGATTGTCATATTTCTCAAATGCAAATTTCTTATTTCATTTAATAAATTACTTAGTATTAAATTTAGCATATTTTTTTTTAAAATCTAGTTTGATGAGGAAGAAGATGATGAAGATGAAGAAGACTTTGATGAAGATGAAGCTGATGAAGATGATGATGAAGAAGATGACAATCAGTGTCTGGTAAACTAATCACATACATTTATGTGTACTGTTTTTGTGTGCATTAGTGAGATTTTTAATCTTTTATGCTTTTTGTAAATTTAACATGTCAAACCGCAATAAATGTATTTATCAGTCTAGTTTTGTGTATGCAGTCTTTTTCATATCAAAACTAAGCACATTTGTGTTTGGAGCAATAAGTTAATAAATTACAAATACTTATTCACATTTTATATAACAGTTGATATCAAATGTAAAGTAGGAATGTATTGATTTCATTCTGATGAAAGGATAACATAATATAAAATGCTTTTCTTAAACAAAGATTTTGGTAAATATGGAAAACTTCTATCTATTGTAATAGAAATAAATTTATTCTTATTGTTTAACAAAATTTAAGCCTTAATTAGTAACTTACTCAAGCAATGGTCACATACTTAAATATACTTGCCTTTCTTATTGATCCAAGTAGCAAATCCTTGCTTCAATTAAATGTTGGAAATTGTCAAATACAGATATGTAACAACTTATATGCACAATTTTTACTTACAATTCGATATTAAAACTGCCAACTCCGTATTTTCTTTAACTTTTGTTGAATTCAGTTTTATTTATTAAAATATCTCCTAGAACATTGTCCAGCTGTGTTCTTGAAAGTAAACTGTTGTGATTTTTTTTCTTTGCAGTATCGAAAGAAGTCTCGTGGTCCAGCAAATCAGGGGGCTCCTATACCATCGGAATGTAAGCAGCAGTAAAGAACTTTTGAAAATTTCTATGCCATATTTATCCCGATCCAGAGTTAAGCTTATTATGAATTGAAATGCTCTTTGTGTTAATAAAGTTGGTTTTTTTTTTATAATACTTATTGTATCTGATTTGTTTTTAAAATATTTTCCAAAATTTATATTTTTAATGTTAGAAAGAATTTTTTTGAAATGTAATCATTTTTTAAAATAAAAATTTTCATATTAGGGCTAAATTTTTAATTTTGTTCTAACCCAAAACTGTTCATTATCAAAGAATTTTAATTTTTTCCCTGAGAAACTAATAAATTGCTTTATAACAATAATAGTTTTTGTGCTGTTTTTATATTTTCAGTGCTTTTTTTAAAATTAAATATACTTATTTAAAAATTTTTATGTAAAAAAAAAAAAAAAAAAAAAAAAAAAAATTAATTTTCTTAAGTCTTGGATTTGAAATTTATAATATCAATCTAGTGATTGTGAGTTTATAAAAAAACTGACTTTTCAGAAAACATTGTTTAGTCTTTTATTTTTGTAAAATTTTGAAAACCAAAATTAAATATGTATATAAATATTTTTATCCTAAGCCAACATAAGAAAACAAAAAAAATCTATCTTTCGGACGTTTTTATGGATTTAATTATGAATGTAAATTTTCTTAAAGTAATCATTTCGAACTTTCATGTTTTTTAGGTTTTATTTATGAATATTATTAAATTTCCTTTAATATTGTAGATTTTGCATGATTCTAATAACATTAGGTTGGGAAAAAGAATATTATTTTTAAGTGAACTTCAAGGCTTTCTTTACCTGTTTTTCATTAGCTTTGTGCAAATTTCAAACTCTTTTGTGCTGATTTTTAGCTTCTAAATTGTTAACATGTTGGGCAACTTCGGACTTAGTGATTTTATTGATATTTTCAAATATGGGCAGTTATCCTAGTACAGTGCATCTTTAACATCAAATAAACCTGAATGTGGAATTGACAAGACATAAACACCATACCAGATTTTCAGCTACCTGATTTGTATTTTCGCTTTACAAAAGAAAAACTCTTTTGTTGACTTTTATTTTTAACACCATGTACCTTTATAACTGAATAAGCTTTTAAATAAAAATATGCAAAATATTTTTTTAGTATGAAATGTGATCTTTGCAACAAGCATAAATCTGAAATTGTATGAACGAGATATTGACCATTACATTCAACATTCATAAACCAGAAAAATAATGGATTTCTTTTTCCCCAGCCTAATACTTTTATTAATATTTGATCAGTATTATCTAATATATGTTATGAAATGTTAAACTATGCTTTTGTAAATAAATTAAAATGTGGCCAAATTTCAGTTTAATAAAAAAGCAAAAATTATTTAAAAAATTTCTTAATTGTGGTAATTTTATGTTAAAAATGACATTAATAACACCATCTAAATTTTTCATATTCTAATATCAAAAAGTTGTAATAATATGAGGCTACTTGGGTGTGGATATTTGTACGTTTTGTTTTTAATTATATAATTAGTTTCATGAGACAAAATCAGCACAAAATTGTGTTCAGTTTAGTTTTTTTGTGTTCTTCAGTCTGAGTTTGGTTTTTTAAGTTACAATTACTTGAGAACACAAATAATTATGTGAAATTTAATTTTGTATTGTGTTGTAAAAACCAGTTTAATCAGAACATAGCATTACTTGTGCTCAAATCTTTTAATTAGATCTTTTTACGAAAATCAATTTAAAAAAAATTTTTAGTAATGGGTTTTTTTTTTTTTTTTTTTTTTTTTTTTAAAGATTACTATCAAGTTCATTTTCTGTTAGTGTATCAAAAATTTAATAACTTGTTAGTTATAAAAAAAAAAGTTCGCATTATGAATATTTTTTACATACAATGCTTACATGAAATTAGTTAACTTGAATTATAATTATATATAAAAATTATGTTAATCGTCAGTATCTGACCTAAAGCAATTCTAAGATAGTACCTGTATTTTAAACATAAGAAAGTATGCTTAATTTGGAAAGTGTGTTTGAAATATTTAAAAATAATTAAAAAGAATAGCATATTCTAGTGGCGATATATTATAGTTTAA
>JAPDSC010141097.1:183643-228143 GCA_026290005.1 Latrodectus geometricus
TTAAAGACAAGTGTGGATTGGAGGGGCATTTGTACTGGTGACCTAGTTGAAAGTTAACAAGTTAAGGAAATTCGAGCCTCCAAAAATTGGCGTTTTGACTTTCGTTCAGAAGATAACTGGTATACGATAGCATTTAATTGTTAACTTTAGGAATGCTATACCACGCGACTTCGATATCAAAATGTGGTGCTTCTTCTGATGGAGATAACTAGTCTGCATTGTGTTGAAAGTACAATTCAAAGCTATTATAATTAATGTTTTGTGAGGGCGTGGTTCCCGTTACTAGAAGGTAGTGAGTTAGAATTCCGGCTTAACCGAAGATCCGTCGTGTTCATTGATGGTGACTGGGGTATGTAAAATATGTTGTGGTCGCAATGTTCTCCATGTTCCCATTTCAAATTAACATCTGTTGGGTGTTAAGAGCCAGGCTTTGGATCTTCTCTGGTTTCTAACTAAATTGCAACATCCAGCTGGTGCTGTCACCTGTGAGTCAAAAGTTGTACTTCCACACTAGTAGGGGAGGGGGGTGCACTTCAAACAAAGGAAGGCGTTCTGTCTGACTTCATTCCCCCCGTCAGGAACATGTAACAACAACATGAGTTATGAGTGTTCTAGACACCAATCTCCCTTGATTCTCATCAATCGAAAATGATCAGGTCTTACAGTTATTGCTTTTATATAAGTTGCCACTGTTGTGCTTAGAATATCAACTGTCAAATAGTTAAGGTAACACAGTTGTTTGAGGCAGTACATATATTATATGGTCGATACCTAGATATTTGGTAGAATATATTCCAACAAGTATAGCCTAGCGAAATTTGCTGACCATATTGAATTCTTATATATTATATTATCGTTATAAACATCACTCATTGTGTGTTTAGATCTTCATTATACATCCTGCGTTTGTCTAATGTCGTGTAGTGTATTGGCCAATTTATGACAAAAAGTTTCGACCTGGTTAAGTCAGTTGTTCGGGTACTGAAATATTTCTTATTCAAGTTGTACACGGAAATCATGATTAATGAAGTATCTTTTGTAAAATTTAGTGGCAATCACACAGAAGATACTTTTTAAAAAAAGATGAAAATGCTATTAAAAATTATGTATTGTTTTTCATGATCTTCATTGAGGTACTTGCGTTTTTTGCTGTGTCTCAGAATGTTTTTCTTTATTGAATTTAGCAATGTAATTTCAAAAATCCACATTAACAAGGAATACTCTTAATCTTATCAGAAATTGAATAAAAAATTAATTTAACTGAAGTTCATGTAGATCAACATTGAGCAATTAATTAGAGGATATGTCGATCGGCACTTGTTCATTTTTAATAGAAATAAAGTGATATAACTTAACAAAAGATAACATTTGCTATGAGCATTGAATTCTACTTTTTACGAAAAGGTAAAGAGGCTAGGCTGTATAAATAATACAAGATGCTTAAAAGATCCTTACATCTTAATAATGATCAATACTTTCTGTACCTTAAGCAATATTTCTTCAACCAAAACGCAGTTTTGCAATCACTACATTTTAGGAATAGAATGGTTACCAAATTCATAATAAATAAGTTACAGAATAAATTGAATAATTAATAAAAAATACTAAATTATAATTTGGAGTGTGAAAATATTCTTCCACCTTTCCTTTAAAGTAGCATAAAATGAAACGAGAAAAATGTACTAAGACAAATGTGTGAGATAAGGTTCTGAGTGCGCGTATTTCATGCCAAAGCAATCATTGAGATGGTCAAAGATACCGTTTTAAAGAAAAATTCAGAATTTCTAATATACACTGATTCAACTGTAGCTACCGTGAATGTTGTATAATAGAACTATTCTCTCTTAGCAGGAACAATTCTAGCATTTGTCGAAATTACTGACGTTTTCACTTTTCTTTTTTTCACAGCAAGCATATCGTTAAAACGAAGCACAATTAAATATATGTAAAATGGCTATTTCGAAAGTTCATAAAGTAGCATTAAAAGAATTCTGCATTTCTCGATCAGATATAAATACTTCGCCCATCTTCGATAAGGTAATTGCAGATCAGTTAAACAATTCATTGTTCCACTTTAATTTATTGTACCAAGTTTCTTGAGCTCCAACGACTCAACTAGTTTCAAGCTGTTTCCAGTAAGATCACAAAGTGAAGCATTTCTGCGGAGAATTATTGAAAGAGTGACCACATTCTTCATTTCTGACTTGCTAGAGCTGCTTTCAATTGCAAGAAAATTCTTTTACATCATTAATATTGATGAAAGTTGTCAACATAAAATCCATCTTTCAGTTTATCAGTTTTATTTTGCATGTTTTCTGTCCTGGAATTTCTGCAATTTCAAATGGTGCTTAAGATATTAAGAAGAAAAAGGTTGAAAGAAATTACGCGAAAACCAATTGACAATGTCGAGGGATCTTAAGCTTGATGTGTTCTGCATCTAACTCCACAAAAACATTAATGCATCTCTTTCCCTCTTCTGTTCTCAAATCTATTTTTTTTTTATTTAATTTCAGACAACTGTGTGCCTGCCCGAAGGCATCTACACATTCATCGGAATTATCCAGGTCGCAAATTATTAAATTGAGATTAGATTATCAATTTGAATTAGAAGATTAGGCAAAAGCCTTGGAGATAATTGCATCTGACATAAAGAAAGCTGCAATTGGTCGGACTTGATTATCCCCAGGAAGATTGTTCTCAAATCTATTTGCTAGAAAGTTTGCTTTATGTCAGCAATTACTTCAAATGTACCTGAAAATAATTAGATTATTGTGGCAGTATTCAATGTATGAGACTCAGACCAACATTCAAGCACGTGTTCAAGGAAGCATAACCAGGTTGCTTGAAAGTAGCATCTAATACTGGGTAAATCTTCGTTAAGCTTTTGGATGAAATGATAACAGGCTTGTGAGGAAAACAATGACTAAGCTTTGAAAACTGCTCCATTGGAACAGTTTCAATTATATCTTATTTCTACTGTTAGAATACAGCATAATAACCTTCAAAGTAATTTTCTTATACAAACGCTTTATTACTGTACGAAGTCGTATTTCTGTTATGTCGTTCATATCACATCAGACCGGATGTCAAGCTAACTACGGAAAAGCTACTTCATAATGTGGATTACCCGTAAATATTTCTTGAAATGGATAAAGTTTTCACCAAGAAGCATTTTTCTTCTTTACAGAATTTACAATTCCCAAAACTTCTAATTCTCATATCGTTGACAAATTCTTATTTTGGAGTTTTGACGGAATCGGATTAATCACTTTTTTGCCCAGTCCTTAAATTGTCCAAACCTTTTTTTATTTTTTGCAAAGTCGAAAGTTTCTGGTGCTGAAATTCCATTTGTAACCATGTCTATTTTTTGTCATCAAATAAAATGCTAAACACGTTGGCTACTAAAAGAATTCTTATAGGTAGCGCATCTTTTTCAGCACCTGTAGTTTTATTTCTCGAGACACAAGTTCGACAAGTAACGTTTTATCATGTATTAGGATAATTAAAACCAAGTCTTGGGCTGATAGATCAGAGTTATTAAAGTAGAATTCTTTCAGTTTAAAATTTAAATATTTACTGCATATGTGTTATACTTAAAAGCCGGAGAATTTCCTTCACCAAATAACATTAAGAAAATACTACCTTCCTAGAAGAAGAAATATTTAACTTATCTATTAAACTTTCCTCAGTACATAAAGGTGCAAGTGAACCACGATTTGTATTTTAGGGTTAACAAGTTTCGAATACTCACCCATCACCAAGCGATTTGTAATTTTGAACTGCTGTCACGTGACAAGGTCACACCTCAGCTGGCACCCTCCTCTCCTTATCCTAGCCACACTAGTGGAAAGACATTGGACATCACATATTAAAGTGGGCACGTACCCAACCTATGGAGCTCCAGCAACAAACAGACGGAGAATATGATCACACTTAAAATCATTGTCCGAGGCAAACGATGCTTCATTTTACTGATCTTAACAGAAGGTGGTGTGAAGTTACTGAACCTCTGGAGCTCTGTTCTTCGCAATATAGGAACAATGTGATTCATTATCTGTGATTATTCACACATACAGAATTTCTTGACGTAGTTTCAAATACATCCTATATACAACAACGAAAAAACTAAATATATCAAATATTGGCCGATAATCCGTTAGACATAGATCAAATAATTGAAATGACAGGCTCTATTATGAAGTGTGAACGATGACAAAATCAGTAGTTAGTTTAGCAGCTATCATTGGCTTTAACCACTGCCATATGCCTCAGCATAGAATAAAAGTAGCTTTAGATATATTTATGGGATTAGCTATCTATGCGACTTCCACACATTACTAAAGTTGATTTGATGTAACAGTGAGCTGTTGTGTATTGATCATAAATTTTCCATTGACGATGGGTCGGGAAAATAAGCAAGTCAAAGCAGCAATTCAATCTGATGGGTAAAGAAGAACTTTTGAATATTGAACATCACGTGTGGTCGCGGATATTATTGTTGACATTTACTGTATGGAAGGATCATACACTCCAACAATTCAGAGTTGTAGCGCTGGCTATTCACTGTAAGGCAATTCATAGTAGAGGAATGCGAGAGTGAAATTCTATTCTACCCAAAATCTTGATATCAGATGCAAGACCAGTGTGATGATACAAAGGTTCACCAGTCTTTCACGGTGTCTTCAGACTCAAAATTGACTATCGTGTTGTAAGCAGTAAGGGGATTTGTCAAAAAAGACAATGTCTTTTTATTCCTTTGTCGTTGGTAGCGCAAATGCTTGTGATTTTTTAGTTAAGGGTAAATGTCATGCGGATATTTCACTCAACTGCACGATGAATGGTACTAGCGGGTACTGAATGATGAAAAGCAAACGGAATCTTTTGTACTGTAGTTCGTTGTGTGGCCGAGGAATTCATCTCTGCCACACACACGAAATGTTTGTCATCATGTGCAGTTGTGCAACGAGGTGAGTGCAATCGTCTTGTCAAGCAGCCATTACTTCTTACATCCATAGATTACAGATCCGCATCAGAGTTGTTTGGTTTCGTCCAACACGATTACTGATTTTTCTCTGAAGGATAATCCCTAATCCTTTAGGGCACTACTCTTCCGCGGGTCGAACTCAGAAACTTGCTCAAAAGACGTTTGATAACTTCCACAAGGTATAGTGAAATAGCTTACGCCTGCACGCACAAGAAAAGAAAGAAGAAATAATGCGCGAAAAAAAGAGAAAACAATCGAAATGATGAATAATGTATTAAAAAATGGGCACTCTTTTCTCCCTTTAAATATTTGTTACAGATGGCACTGCAGTACCCCGTGATGTGCAAGTGCTCTGAAATTCTAATGATTTGCATATTTTATTGCTGTCACCGCATGATATAAATTTCATATGATTTACATGCTTTCTTCAGGGTATTTTTGCATTTAAGGTGGACAGTAGTGTAAAAGGACAGTTACTATTTTTCTGAATCTAATGTCACTTTTCTTTTTATAAAGGCATATCAGTCTGAAAATAAGTACTACAGAAACAGACACAATTAAAAAAAATTTCTTTAATTATATAACTTACTTCTAGTAAACTAGTATTCGAATTGTAAATTTGATGACTTATAAATCTCTACTTGATACAGAGTCGAATGTCTTGCTGTGGATACCACTTTGTTCTGACTCAGAATTTCTACTTATGTTTCGTATTTTTTTCATAAATATACAGAGATGACGAAACTATTTACTTATATAATTCAAGACGATCACATCATTCATACACCTTAATGATGAATAGTACTTTTCTTAACATAAATAAAATGTTACTTAAGCAGAAAAGTAATTTTCTGTCCACAGAATTCTAAATATAAATCGGTTGCCAGATTCACTGATCAAGCAAAGTGACCTATTAAATAAAAACAAAAAAATGTAAACTAAATAGGAGGGACAATAGATATTAACATCATCACAACTGCTTCGATTGTTTTATCATTATCTAAATAACTTTTTCTAAAACTCTTTTTTTTTTTTTTTTAAATCAGAAATTTTTCTAACTGTAACTTTTATTAATCAGCTGAAATTTTCTCACTTCAAAAGCTAATTCTTAAAATGATAAATTAATTATTTATTCTTTGGTTTAAAATCTTCTAAACTGGTTTTTTTGGATTTATTATGCATATTAAAAACGTATAGAGATGTGCATTTGGCACAAGTAAGAATTAAACTTCTTAAGTTTTACCAGTTCCATTTAGGAGATTAAAATTGTTAGGTTTTAGTTATAACTGGTCTATTGAAGCCCATATCTGATTTTATTGAAATATAACGCTTAAAGAAAAAATTATTTTTTTTTTACAGTCCCACGTTTTTTTTTATTTTTAGTAAAATTCTGTTTCAAGTGAATTTCACACTGTTTCTCGAAAGTTCGTTTCATTTATTGAGCAAGCAGGTGAATGGTGGACACTTCATTTGTTTATGGGTTTGATTACCATTTTAGACTTGGATGTTTGTAGTAAATTGAAATCGATTTAAATTATCGATTTAGCCCAACCATGTAAATAGTGGTTTTAGATCTACAAATAAACCAAGAAGTGAAAAACTGAAAAAATATTGATAACTCAATTAAAAGACACTGTAAAATTGAATTTAGTATTATGTACAAGACAATGTTGCTGCATTGTTTACTCAAATGAGAATCAATTTAAAACCAGATGTTCAAGATTTATACCGTTACTTAATGATAGTATATTATAAATAATAGTATATCAAATAAATTCACAATGCGTAATAATAAGTTCAAAGCAGCATTTGACAGCAACATTGCTTTGTAATGCTTCATGCTCCTTAGAGATTAGGTAAGGCCCATGACATAGGATTAAATGTCTTGTGCTAAATCGATTTTAGAATCGATTTCTAAATGATAGTTCAAACCTTCCGAAAACCAACCAAAATTAGGTTCATTGTCACTTCATCTACAGACGACCTGCATTTGTGATTTAGTGTACTTCGCAACAAGACTTCAGATTGGCTCTCAATTTTGCTGCAGGAATGAAAGTATCAGCTGTGGCAAATGCAGGAAGCTGCACGGAAACAGACTGGTATGCTTAGCGACCGTCATTTTTGCTAGCAGTTTTCTGTTAGGTTTTGAATTGTCTCCTAGTCATACATTGAATATTCAGAATCATTGATAATTTGTTTTATTTATTAATGAGTCACGGTATGTGTTATAGTGTAATTTTGGATAGTTGAGACACATGAAGAAGCAAAGGCTTTGTACCTTCGATCTATTATAGGGAAAGCAATGCTCATAGAAGTGGTAGTATTCTTCTGTGTGAAGACCTTAAGTGGGCGCTTTATCAAGCACGTGTTGCTACATGGAAATCCATTACTCACGAGTGCTATAAGATCTATTGTTTGTCATTTACTTCGCAATCGGTGATGCTCTCATTTTGTTAACAGGCAATACCACTTTGACACTATTTTTGTCCCAATACTACTCAATACAATTCATTGCGCTCACATTGCTGTATCATCAGTATTTTGAAAATTGGATTTTATCTCAAATCACGTGACCACCACGCTATCCCAACTTGACCTTATCAAAGATCATTCAACCAATTGAAAATGCATTATATGCTCTTTGAGGAAATACTGATTTTCTCCAATCTCTCCTATCTGGACTCGGAACAGTTCTAGGTAATCAATAAACATAACAGGATGATGAGATAACAGTATGAGGACTGCATTGTTCATTTGAGATATGATTATACTTTCCGTTAATGTAAATTTTTGATCATACATATTATGTTTTTGTTTAATATTGTATTATTCATGATAGTTTCTTGTACTTTTAAATTAAAAATTAAATTACAATGGTCTTCTAAATAATTTGTTTGTGAATTTTTTGAGTTACTGTCGTTTTCCCATTCATTACTTTACTTTTCAATACTTATGTGCTTGCTAATGATTATACATAATGACAAGCTATTAAAACTCATCCAACTTTTAGTTAGATTTTAATTAAAACACTCTTATTTAATAGTAAATTTATGTAGAACATTTTTTATTACTATTTATTATTTGTAACAAATACCATTCGAAAAATAGTATAATTTATGATCCTAGGGAAGTTTTCGAATTTACATGGAGAAGAATTCCTGCTTGAAACTATTAGAATATTGTTTGTTCACCGTTGGACACATTTATAGTGCACCACAATATGGTACCAAAGCTAATGACTCTATATCAGTGTTTCTCAACTGAATTTACTCCAAGGACCGGTAAAATATTTCGGCACGTTCACGCGGACCGGTAATATTAATAATTCGACCCAATGCACAATTTTTCACAAAGATTCGGCAATTTATAAAACGCGATAAGCTACATAGTTGCCAGTTTGTTGTATTTTTCATCAAAGATTACATTATTTTTTAAAGTAGTAAACTATTATTATTGTAATGTAGTTACTGTATCGGTGGTCGGCCTATAAAAGCTGGATATTTCGCGGACTGGTAAAAATTTCTTGCGGACCGGCGGTTGAGAAACACTGCTCTATATCAAATAATAAGCTCAAAAATATTTTAAGCTCATTACCTTATATACTGTTAAAATATTTTGAGCTTATTACTTTATTTTATATTTATATCAATTAGATTCTAAATCTTACGAGTGAAAAAACTAAGCAATAAAATTCCTGTATAATATTCGTAGGTTTGCATTGTTTGGTTAGACTTTTTTATTAGAATAATGTTTAAGATAAATTTTGGAATAATGTCAAAGGGCGAGGCCTACTTCTGAATTAGTATGGTTTCTCCAGAAGTGAAAGATTGTTAGATCTTATAAATATTTTGACTTATATTATATATTTGCTCTGATTTTTTAAATTTACAATCTTTTTAGGGGGATCGTATATAAAATCTATTATCTTCTGGAAAAGAGAGGAATACCTTTCTGTGTTAAGCTATTGGTAAATAGCTTAATATGGACTTTATATAATCTTACCCCACTCGAGTTTTGTGAGACGAATGGTAAATATTTTTGAGGCTATTCAACTTGTGCTAATTATTTATGCTCAATAAAGACATCTACAAAGAGAAATTAAACATGATAATTGAACTCCTCGAACTTAATCGTTTTTTTTCCTTCTTGTCATATTCAAAGAATCGTTGCTATTTTCGCAATAAAAATTGAAGGAACTCGAATCATTTTTTCAAAACGTACTTTGCACAAATGGAGGCTTCAATGATTTAATATAAAAGCACAATAACAAGATCATTATTTTTTTTATAAATTTTAACTCAAAATTAATAAAGAAAAATCTTTCTTCATTGATTACTTTTCAATTTTTAAATAAAGAATACATAACATATTCGGATCCAAGTTATGCATTTTAAATTTATTTGTAAGTCGTAAGTTAATGTACAATACATAATTTATATATATTTATGCTGTTGTTGTTACATATGACACTTGGCGAAGCCAAGCCCACCTGTCAGGGACTGGGCGAATGAAATCAGAAAGAGCGACTTCTGTTTTTGAACAGAGCACCCTCTTAGGACGGTGAAAGTACGACTTTTGGCGCATAGATGGCAGCAGCATCTGGGTCTTCTAATTTAGAGTTTGAAGCCGGAGAAGACCCAAGGCTTGACTCCTAACACCCCAGAGGTGTTAATCTGGAATGACAACATGGAGAATATTGCAACCACAACATATTTTATGTGCTTTAATCGCCATTAGTGAACATGACATATTTTTGGATAAGCTTCGTTTCGAACTCACCACCTTCCGGTAATGAGAACGACCTAACCAACCAGGCCATCACGGTCCCTATGCTATTTATAAATTAGATAATATACAAATTCTGATGAAAAATTAGTGAAAAAATTACTATTTCACGAATTGTTTCTCGAAAATGTATAGGTATCAATTTAGTCGATCTCAAATGCTAAACACAGCCGAAATAAACTTTAATGAGTATTTTACATTTAATTCGATAGGCAATTAATGTTATTAAGTATAGAGTCACCGTGACAAACGTAGAAGTAAATTTACGTATTGAGGGGGGAGGGAATTGGTACCAATCTTGTAACTTTTGAACAATAAGAGATGAATGCTTGATTGCTTACAGCAACCAAATAACCCCGAAGGCTATTATAAAATAATTGAGTATCCTCCACGTCTTTGACTTCATAAGGATGCTTCATTGATAAAAGTTCATATTCATTTGTTGACAGGGAGGAAACACGGAAAATTGCAGATAGCATGCGAAAAGGGAAGCTCAACATGGATTTTCTGTTGTTCAGGAATAGCTGAGATCATACTAACTTGGAACGTTTCAATTCACGTTGGCTACAATGAATCCGAGAAATTAAGTTGTATTTCTGACATCAGCATGATTGTCTCACTTGAAAATATATGAGAGTTTTTCCGAGATTACTTTTTGTGATATATGAACAGAGTCCAATATCTATGAAGTTTTTATGGGAAAATTTGAGTTAGATGCTTGTAGATCTTTTAGCTCCTTGATTATCCCCTGTGAGGTGGCTAATAAAAAATTTTGATTCCTGATTTGAGAAATGATTCAAACGATTCATATCTATGAGAAATCCTCCTTGAAGACAATGATATATATGAATATTGAAAAACATTAATAGCGGCAAATAATCATTAGGCTGTCCAGTATACAGAGTCAAATGTGATATACGTATTGTATCACCATGCCTAGTGGTAGGACAACGTCCTTCAGAAAAGAATATACTGTATTCAGACTTAACAACTGCAGATCAACGGGAGATGGATGACATTCTATTACATTCTCCATACATGTTCATGAGGTTTGGGAATTTTGTGGTTTTTTACCTATGGTTATCTATTAATACATATCACAATGTATGAGAAGGCAAATACGTATTGGACACTTAAAGATGCTTTACAAAACTACTGGTAATTAAGTTGAACACCGAGGATTGTACGTGGTGAATGTTCAAATAACTGCAAATGATTTGGACTTTAAAGTTGTCCGTTAAGGGATTACAAAAGTGACTGGAACATATCCTGTCAAATTTATGTCGATACAATATATTGGTCACGTACATATTATATATTATCATCAGAGTCCAAGCATATACTTCAAAAAACAATTTTAAAAGGTTGTACGTTATTGTGTATGAAAAACATTTATTGCCAATATGTGAAATTTAAGATGACATTGGATTTTAGTAACTTATTTGCATACTTTTGGACAATCACTTCGACATTCTAAATCATATCGCTTGATACCAATAATTTAACTCTTGTCAGCATTTCCAATTTTCACCTATACTGTAATTTTTCATGAAGAAAAAATGGATTATTTCTAATGTCATTTTGCCTTTCCTAAAAGAATGCCTTAAACTATGTCATTCTTTCTTCAGTGAACAACATTTTAAATTTATGTACTCAAAGTAGAAGACCACAGGTCTTGGATGATAAAGCCCTGCAGCCAGCCATTGAGGAGGACGGTAGTCAAACGTGTGGTAAACTTGCTAGACAATTTGACGTTTTTGGTGCAACAGTTAGACTTCATCAGCACCACTTAGGCTGGGAAAATCGTTAGTAACACGTTGCTGAAAGTCCATTAACAACAACGAGTGACAGCCTGTTCATTGTTGCTTTTTCACCTCCGTAGCACATCCATGTTTAATCGAGTGTTGTCCAGTGATGAAAAGGGGATTCTATATGTCACTCCCAGGTTTTTCAAACATTGATTATCCCCTCAGGATACTGTACCGCAATGCGCAAGACCATCTATATACCCACGTAAGATTTCGCTTTTTGGATAGTGAATTAGATGTGAAGTGGTTACCTATGAGCTGTTAACAACTGGCCAAACGGTCATTTCGGACATGTAATCGCAGAAATTGGAACTTGTGTAACAGGCATTGCAACAGCAGAAGCCAGCACAGGTTACTCGCAAGTGTGTACTGTTCTTGGCCGATAACGCTAGGTTTTTTGTCATGCGATTGGCCTGGAGGTCACCTAATACAGCCAGTTGACTAGGAGACATTATGCCATCCTGATTAATAACCTGATTCAGCCACATCAGATTACCACTTATTCTGTTTTCTGGACAATCATCTTCTTGGAAAATCCTTCACGAATAAAACAGACTTGCACCAAGAATTCCCGGATTTCTTTGCATCCATGGGGGCTTGGGGGTTTATTGAAAAGATCCTTAATACATCTCTAAGCAGAAAGTCTCATCATGTAAAAAGCGTGACTACTTCAGATCCCTAAATTACAAAAGAGAGTAAGTAGTTATTTCAAGCTGAATCAGTCATTCGCGTAACGAAGATTTACTCTTCACAGGGTTATTCGAAATTTCGCTGATCTTAAACTATGAAATTTTGTTTCAGCCATAGATTATTCATTTAATGAAGGGAAAATCATATCTGCATTTAAAATAAAACTGTAAATATACGAGTGTGATCATTGAAAGTGTAAAACTGCAAACTCTAGGCAAGCAGTTTGATTTTAAACCTGATGCTGATCAAGTTGTTAAAGAACATCTGCTATTAAAAGAAGACTTTAAATGTTCCTTTTGTTTTATGTTGATATCCACTTCAGCTTAAAATATAAGAGTAAATTAAAAAAATGAAAATATGAATTATTTAATATGAAAATATTAAAAAAAAAAAAAAAATGGGGGGAAAAAAAAGAAAGAATGAAAACTCACAATATTTTTTCCATTGACACACTTGCATCAATTTTATGCTGAATTTGCAAAAAGAGTTTGTTTACAGTTGTTTTATTTATCATATCGAATTATTCATTATTTTAAATCGAAAATTTTCTATTTAAAGATGCTATACATTGTTGCTAGCCATTGCGTGTGCTTATTGACATTCTGCGATAAGTTTTGATAAATAAAGTCTGTATTATGATTGCAGGCTTGTTAAAATAGATAATCAGTCTGATGAACATCATATGATGGCAATATAGAACTTATAATAATTTCATGAAAAATTTCAGAATTGTTTTTTTTCGGCAAATATAGCTGCGAAAGTACAAATATATATCTTCATAATCGGTGAAATGTCCATGAACATCACACACGTGTTTCAGTAAAAACGTTTGTGATTTTAAATACAATTATATTGATCATCATCATCTATAAAAATAAAAGTTTTACCACCAATCAAAGGGTTCTAAAGTCCCATTGTCCCTTCACTGTCAATTGTCACTTATTTTCGTTTCGTGTGATCATGAAAAGTTTTCTTTTTGTTACATGACACTGACGCGTAATTTTATCCTGACATCTTAACGCTTTTGGTAAAAGTGATACCATTCTTATTTTTTCAAGTTGGATTCAAATACTATAATGGATTTCACCAGATTTCCTGAAGAATCTTTTTAAAATTTTCTTCCTGTCTTTAGCTTACAGTTTTAGTCATTAAAAATGATTATTTCTCTATATTTTGTTGGTAGTATATATTTTTAATGTATTGCTGCCATTAATAATTCAGGTGATTAGCAAAAATCTTAATTAATCCTTATAATTAAAAATTAACTACACAAAATTTCAGCAATATTGATAAAATAATCATCCGTCTTGCCTTCTATATTCCATAAAAACCATTTCTGTCTATTAAAATATTTTTGTGTAAGAAAATAGTTTTATATAAAAGATAATATTAATTGACAGTTTTACAAATTGATTTATATCGAATAAATAAAAATATTCAATTTCCTTTCTTTTAAAAAATTATAATAATGATGTCTTTTCTTTTATAAACTATTTCGCTTTCCTTATTTACGCACATTTAGTAAACAAAAGCTTTTTTTGTTTACAGTTTTCTACAAAAAATATATTTTTTTCTTGGCTTAATAGAATTTTTTTTTTATGTATTCTTGTAGCTCTATATGAGAGATATCAGACACTCTATATCAGGGGTGGCCAAGACGTCAACCGCGGTCGACTGGTAGACAGCGAATACATTTTAGGCAGTCCACACGACCATCCCGATAATGCCCTCGGATATTAACAATTTAATTTATGACTTAGGACATAGAATCAATGAATTATTTAAAATAAAAATTTACTACAGTCTAAGCTTTAAAACCCAAAACAAACTGTGCAAAGATTTACGATTTAAAGGTTTATGATTAAAGATTTACGATTTAAAACCTAAAACGGACATGATGAGCGCGAGTAAAACATTCATAAGAACTATAGAAAGGTATGGATCTCAATTAAGAAAACATGAATTCAGAATCTTCAAAAACATGGAGGAAGAGTGCATCCATAATCCAAACCGAGACTTCGAAGATTTCACTTAATACTTATTTGTTTTGTTTGAAGAATTTGAAAGAAGATTCGCTGACTTAATTAGGCTGAAAGAAATACTCAATTTTATGATATTTCCATCTAATGAAAATGTGGAGTATCTGAAAAAATAGGACATTTAATAGATATCGCATCACTCACGGTCGAGGAAGAAATTATTAAATTAAGATGCGATATATTTCTTAGATCCAGATCATATTTAGCGATACTGATTTTTGGAAATCAATTTCTGAGGAAACGTTTCCAAATATTTACAAATTGATTTTGTATTTGAAATCATACTTTGGATTGAGGTATCTTTGCGAATCTGCTTTTTCAACCATGAACAGAAAACAAACATTGGTCGCATTTAACAGATGAACATTTAGTTTCGTGTTTATGCATTGCAATAAGCTCGAACCATCCACAATATAATAAATTTGTCGCAGATATACTGTGCCAAATTTCAACTAAACGTAGTGAAAAGGATGGCCAGTTTTTGATATATGAATAGTTTGATTATTTTCGTCAGTAAATTTTTATTTTGTAAAGATTAATATAAAGTTTTTTTTTTTAGAAAAATTACATAATTTACCATTTTTTCTTGGTAGACCACCTTCGATTTTTTGAATGTGGAGTAGACCCCGGATCCCAAAAGTTTGGCCCCCCCTGCTCTATATAAATGTATGAAAAAAGTTTTTATTTAAAAATAAATAATTATTTTGGTTGAAAATAATCGGAAGAATACTAAAATATTCAAATTTTTTAAACTACCTTTTCCAGCATTTTTATACTTAAAGTAATTATTTAAAATTATTTAAACTATAAAAATATGCATAATATATATGATAAAACATATGTAAGCAAAGTAAAAAAACTTTATTTAAGAATAAATAACTGCTTTTGTAAAAAATAATGGGAAGAACATTAAAATATTCTAGAATATTAGAAAATTTTAAGAGTGTTAGAATATTTTAAGCCACTCTTTCGAGTATTTTTATAATTTAAATAATTGTATAAAAGATAAATATTTCTTTCTACTAAGAATTTAAAATTTTTTAACGTACGTTTAAAACGCTAATACATGTGAGATAAATTTTCACATGTCTTAATGAGATTAAATATGATAAACATGATTAAAATTATAAATATGAAAATTATTAATATTTGATTTAGTACTGTATAATTTAAGTCAGTTTAAAAAAACATAAATTTTTAAAAATTAATTTAATTTTTACATAATTACATAAATTTTTTTTGTTCTTTTATATTGATTTTAATTAACATTTATATTAATAAACAAATTTAAGGAAATTAAACTATGCTTTTTCCATGAAATTCAAGAATATATCAAGTGTATGAGAGAAAGCTAAAATATTGATGATATTTAAAGCTGGAAAGTATATCTTATAGTTATGTAAATAATGAATTTTTTTTATCATGATTTTGATATACAGCAAAATATATTAATTATCAAATAATAATAAAATAATAATAATAATAATGTAATTAAAGACCATAAAAATAATTCGTATTCGTCTGTTTTTTATACAATTGATTTACAATTAATTAATTTCAGTTGAAGGTTATTTTTTCTTTTAATTTGAGTTATGTAATTTTTGATAATAAGAATAGAACAAAATAGACAAGATTCCCATTTTTTGCATTTTTAATATATTTCAATGTGAGTCTATAAGCAAAAGGTATATTTTAGAACAATTTTACAACTAAGTAAATACTATGCGAAATAATGTATACAAATTTCAACAAAAACATGGTCAGAAAATTAAAAAATTAATTTTTGTGTTAAAAAATTTTTTTATCTATATAAAAATTTTATACAAGAGAACTAACCTATTTTGTTAGTGATTTAACTAATTTACCACGCATAATAGTAAAGACTTGTTAGAAATTAATTATGTTATTCAATATAAAACATAAGCATCAACTTCAATAACACAAGCAGCGCAATAACCAAAAAACTTAAAAATTTACATTTATATTTACAAGTGTGTGTGTGTTGTATATTTAAATATATTCTTCATATTTACTCTTTACTTTTTACGAAATGTTTTAGTTTGTAAAAAGTAATTTATTTTTCATTTCACCAGCATATTAATCAGTGTTTTCTTCAGAATAATTTTTTTTTGTTTATTATAAAATTCCTATGAAACGCAAATAAAAAAATATTGAGAATTATGTTGTCAAATAAATATTCCAACTTTTTAGAAGAGCAGTAGATTTCGATGAATATATTTTGCATATTACTAGGTAGATAAGCACAAAAATTCATTTTTTGATGAAAAGCGAAATGCAATTATCTCTCATGCTTCGTGGAATTATATTTTTCCTCGCCAGTCACCCATCCATTTTACGTAGATTAGGAGCATGCGCAGTGACTCTTGTGATTCGAGCCATTGCATTTCAAAATGAGTGCCGGTGTTGGAACGCGAGAAGTCACTTGTGAGAGTGTTCTGCTGCTGCCAGATATGGGAATTTAAATCTTCTTATCGTTTGGAATAATTCTCTGCTTCAAAATTTTCTGAGAAAGAGGTAATAAAAATAAATATTCCTTTTCATTAGTTGCATTAAATAGTAGATAGAGCTGTTTATTTTAAAGTAATATTTCATTTACTCAAGTAATTTCATTTTTAAAAGTAAACAATTATCTTCTGTCTTTATTGATAATTACAAATAATAAAACAGCATAAATAATAATAGTTGTGTCTTAATGATCTTACTTTGGTTGTCAAAGCTTTGCATCGAAAATTTCTTATGTATTTAAGATTTTGAGTCTATTTTTCAAAATAATTATATACAACAGATATAGTTTTGTATTGAAAATTTCTTACATATTATGATAATATATAGGCTTCTTTTTCAGTATTACAATTTAACACACATCTAAATTTATGCAATAAAATTTATTCTCAGAATGCTCTTTTGAATTGTAATGTTTGAAAAATAGCGGTAATATTTTTAGCATTTTATTATATTTGCAATATTTATTTATTATTTTTAAAATGAATTGAGCATGCTATTTTGGCAGCATTAGCAACACCATATTGCATATAATAGATATTTCTTAAAAAACTATATATATATCAATATATAATTTTTTAAGAAATATGTATTATATATCAATGTTATCCCTGAAAATGTTTTGTTAAATAATATTGAAAATTCTGGAACTAATGCTTTCAATTAATGATTTTAAGTTCCTGAATTTTGTTGAACAGCATTTCATTTAAATTTAATTATGAAATTAACGGCATAAGTTTGTAAGCAAATTGCATAGATTTTGTATATTGTAGAGAATGTATACTATGGAATTTGCCGAAAGATGTTAAATAATTATATTTTCTGTTTATTGCAAATATAATTTAGTTTATAAATATATTTGAAAAATATAAAAGACATAAATTCTCTGGAAATTATTTCATTTTAATGATTAAAAAATATTCCATAAATAAATATATGAGAATCACATTTTGAAATTTGAATATGTAGAAATGAACATTTTTTTAAACGCTGAATATTTATCCAGTTTTTTATTAAAATATGCGAGTAGTTTTAGCAAATTAAAATACGAATTAATAAGTTTATTTTTAATGTATACTACATTCTGTATGTCTTTAAGTTTTAGTTTTCCTATTACTCTTAAATATATATTTACATTTCGCTGAAAAATATCTGTAATTTGATAAATTTTTATTTGCATTTAAAATAAATAATCTTTTATTTAAAAAAATAAATATAATTTTTAATTTTATATAATCTTTAGGTTCTATTGCAAGAATTTTCATATAAGTCTCATGTTAGAATTCATATGCTATTATATAATACCCTATAATATGCCTGTTGTGAACTCACAGCTGAATGCTTCACGCTTTAGAGGCTGTTGGTTTGATTCCCACAACCCCCCAAGAGTAAACTACAATTTAATTTAAGGAAAAGGACTAGTTGTTATTTGGAGTCTACGTCGTATTAGCCCAGTGTGCAAATTTGTTCATAGTGAGACAAACTAACCAATAAGCTAAAAAATTGCATAATGATTTTATAATTCCGAATTTGAAGCATCAATGTATTTTATTATTCCTTATAGAATTGACATTGCAACAATAATTCTTTTATCTTAAAACTAAGCAAAATTATTTAGATTTTTTATATTATTTTTAAAAAATAATAATTTACATTTTTTTTAAAAATTATGTTAATAATGCATGTAATGAGTTTTTACATAACAACATAACTGATTTATTAATAACACAATGTTAGAAACCACTTAATAAATAAATACGAATATTTTGTTCAATCTAAATTAAAAACTGGAAAATTTTATACTTGAATGATTTAAATAATGTTTCTCATATTTTCATTTTGTATTTTAAATACATTTATTGAAACTTAAATAGAAAATTATTTTTTTGCATAATTTATATTTTCTTTTATTGAAAAGTTTTATAAAATAATTATTATCATATTCCTTTATTTTATAATATTGGAATTAGTTTCTTTTAAATAAAATTTAAATGAAAACGAAATTGTTTAAACTTTTAATAATTTCTATTAAAAGTGAATTAAAAAGCTGACTTATATTATAAATTACCAATTAATTTCTTATGCTCTTATATAATTTTTTTTTAATTATTTTAAATTACAAAAGTAGCAAAAAGTTCAAAGAACTGAAGAAATGTTGTTTTATTATTTACGAGGATTCCTTTACATTTTTAGTTTTATGCCATAGCAATAAAAACACTTTCGCTGTTTTTTAAAGATTGACTACTTTTGACGAGAATCATCTAAGATTGGATAACTTTTGACCTCGATCTTTGACATAGTCCATACGATGCAGCCATTTTATGGAAGATTTACAGCTTTCTTAATATAAAGTTTTTTGTTAGATGTTTTCCCATCACTCAAGTTCAACAGGTTGTGGGAAGGAAAGCGCTCAAGTGTTTCTTGATGTCTTAAGATATTTTTGGGGTCTGAATCATGAGAAAGTTTTGGTTTTATATTAGTACTCACTTATATTTTGTTACAATACTTATGATCATTTTAATTTATTTACCTTTATTACAATCTTTATGAAAAATAACAAATTGTCTTAGTTAGTTTTCTATAGTTACATTATATTTTTCAGAAATAAATAAGATCTATCTCTTTCGATGAAATTTAAGAGTGAAATTATATCCCTTAAACCCACAAATTTTCTAATATTTCAGCAATTTTAAGCTCACTTTCGTTAAGTATTTACAATAAAAAATCTCGAAATATATTAAGAAAAAAAAAATCATTGATTATTTCTTCACTAAGCATTCTATAATAGTATTTATTAAAATTTTTTTTACGATAGTTGGTTAGATAAAAGATGAACATAATTATCATATTAATTAATTTGTTAAAAAAGATTAAAAACTTGGTAATGGAAAATTTTTTAAGAAAAAATGACTTTTAAAATAGTTTTTACTTTTATGAATTTACTTTAATACTTTCTTCTTATTAGATACAAAATCTAGCATTATAATAATTAATAACTGAATTCCATTTATTTTCTTAAAAGTCAAACCATTTGTATGAAATTTTCATGGTTTTATATGTTTATAATTATTACTTTAAACTCGTTTATTTAAATTGATAATAATATTTTCCAAATTATTGATTTTTATAAATTTATCGTCTTAAGTCATTATGTCAAAATTATCATGTTATGTCATTATGTCAAAATTATCTTGTTATGTGAATGTTTATCAATCATAATATTACATATTATGATACAATTATGAATTAGTCATGATTATTTAAATAATATCACTAAATTACTTTTAATAGTATAATAATTGTATTCAACAAAAGAACTATGACACAGAAAATAACTTTATTATATCATAGACATTTCTTTTAACAAATCTATAGTTGTTTTGAATAGTCTATAGTTGTTTTATAAATGATTGAAGGTCTGAATGAATTCCAGTTTTATATTTCATATTTTAGAAATTTTAACAGATATAATTAAATTTCAAATGTATTAAATAATTTTCAGAAATGAAAATATATTAATTAAATAATTATTTATATTAAGATCAATATGCATCATTTATAAACCATGTCATAAAATTTTATTTCTTAAAATTATTTAAAATCTTCATATTTATTTGGCAATTTTGATATTATTGTAAGATAAAAAAAAAAAAAAAAGAAAAAACAAAAAACCAGGATAACTTGGATTCTTTGGGAGGAGCAAAAACGTGATTGACAGCTCCTCAACCATTCAATATTTCAATATAAGATTAAAATTATGAGAAAAGCACAATATTTTCCTTGTGCCTTTCGTGGCAATATTATGTGTTCTTTGAAATTTTGGATTCAATCTCAACTTGTTTTAAACAACAAAGAATAAACATTGAGCGTTTGTACTGCATGCTTGCTTACTCTTCGGTGGGTATTTAGGATGTTTCCAGGTTTTATTCCTTCCATCATGCGAGTGTTGTCAACTATCTATGAAGTAATTTTCCAGATGGTTATATACGTTGTGGAATTCAAAGATATATATATATATATATATATATATATATCTTTGAATTCCTGCTGCTTCGTGTGACATGATTATGTATGCCAGATTAATCTTCAATTAATTATATGCCAACTTTTCTATTATTTTTTTATTTTCTTAGTCCTAAAATATACAACTCCCACTTTCGTTACCACGATCTTAAGATTACTTACTTTATCAACAATGACATTAAGATTGTTGTTTGAGAGAAATTGTGATATTATGTAAGATTCAAATTAGACTTGAACTTTTTTCATTCCCAAATCAGGAAAATAGTTGTATTAAAGTCAAGAAGTATTCTGATACTTTGCTAAATTGTCTTCGAACTATATTTGAAAACCTCCTCACACACATACTGTTCAAACAGAAAATTCGGTATATTTATTAAATATGATAAAAATTATATAATACTTCGGAACAGTTTTAATTTATTACAGCATTATTAAATACTAAATAACTCGAATTTCTTTTTAAGCAAACCATCTGTGATATAAGATTTCAGAGACGAAATATTTAATTCGAGGTAACAGATGGCAAATTTTTCTGCTTGAGTGCAGGAAATTTCGGACAACTTTAATGGGCTAACATTTTCCATCCTAATAATCTTTGAATGGATATTGTTTAATTTGAATAAATCATGGATGTTGCATTCACAAACTTTGAAACTGAAAATTAAAATTTTCTTTTGGAAAAGAGAACGAATGTGATAGAAAATTAAAAGGAAATATCACTCTTCTAATAAGTTGAAACAAAACTTTATTGTTTACATTTATAGAAGCTTTATTTTTCCATCTGTTGCACTGAAAACTTTATTAGTTTTACACGCATGAAATTAATGATTAGAATATATATACATTGATATTTATTAATATTGTATAATTTAAATTCTTTTTAATTAAGAAATAAATTGCTTATTTGATCCAAATCTACGTATAAAAATATGTGCAATGTTTTCAGTGATTTAGGACTTTATTTATTGCAATCACTCAAAATATGCTGCTTTAATTTTTTCAAAGTCGATTGCTAGTTAGGTATACCACGAAGTTGATAGTAGCCTAGAAGTAAGATCATATTTTTTTCAATGTGCGTCTGTGGAAGGTCATGTTTGTGCCTAACTTCTGTTGAGCAACAGACAATAAACATTGAAGTTTGGCCTCCGCCTTCGTAACCTCGTTCGTTTCGAACCTAACTCCAATGAGTTGGGTTAGACTACCACACAAATTTTCTGTTTTGAAGCATAATACTGTCCTCATTTAATAAAATGTCTTCTCGAAAACCAATGTGTTGTGAAAACTATAGATCCATAACATATAACTATATATGTAATATTATATACACTTATATGTTACCAGTAATATATTTTATACAGTAACGGTATTATTATATCAGCAATTAATGATTTTGGAAAAAAATGTTACATTGAAAGAATTAATGATTTTTTAGTTTTTGAAAATAACATATTGACGTGTGTTTCAGAATATTAGTATAAATATCATTTTTACCCTTATTTTTTGCTGATTGTTATTCATTCGATTTGGACCAACAATTTAAAGTAGATTCCAAATTTTTATAACAATTATCACTGAAGTGGAAATCGAATCTATGAACCACTGAACTGAAGGCGAGAGTATTAATCATTCAACTGCCAACCCTGTTAATTATTTCTAAAAGTGCATACTTTTTATCGTCGAGTCCAGATTCACACGGGAGAAGGATTTAGGATGTGCACTGATCTGGAAAGAACAAAGCTCTAGATTCCATGAATACAACACTATGGAAAGACACCCAATACTCTGCATAAGTCATCATACCACAGTAAGGATCTTGGTTAGAGCAAATAGAATGGTCAATTTGATCTCCAGAATTGAATCTCTTAGAAAATCTATGGGACTATCTTGGTAGACAAGTTGCTGCTTTGTGTCTTTATGCATGGTCTTTAGGAGAGCTGGAAAATAGATCTCCTTTTCTGGTCTCCTCTTCTCAGTTCGGTATTCTATCGACAACTTAATTAACAGCATGTGAAGTCGATATCGCCTATACATTCAAGCTAGGGGTATGTCCCTTATTAAAACTCCTTTTTGTTATATTTTTATGACATTTTATCACATAAAACTGTGATTATTCCTTTTTCCAAAAATGAACTTTAACAGCGAGATTGCTCTTTTTCTGTTGTAAATCATTTATGAATTTTTCTGCTGTAACCTTCGATGTTGCAATGCATGCATACTTATTTTGTGCATATATGATCCAAATTAAATGTTTTTACAGTCATTCATTTGCAAATTATCTGTTGAAAACCGGCTGTTTTTTTATCTTTTGGGCAAATGTATCATTCTATTTTGTTTTTCTGTGCAACGTATCATATATCTGCTTTCTTAACCAATTTGGACAATTAAAACATAAATAAACTGTTTAATCTTTATAAAATCAAATTCAGTTTAACATGCCTCTTATTTCGGATTTTCAAACTATTAAACTAAATTTCTACAATAAAATGATATTTAATTTTTATTGGTTGCGATATTTTAATGAAATAGTGATCATTGTTTTAAATGTGTGGAAATGAACCTAAGTAACACGCGCTTTTAGATTAATGTGTTTTTAATGTAAAATATTTGAAATAATTCCGCTCCCGCTTTTCCAGAAACCTTTATCATTTTAATCAAGAATTAATTATTATTACATAGGTTATAAGCATTTGCACAAATAATTGTGGAATCTATTTCATTATAAATATTTAATATACTTATAGATGACTATGTTTTGAATTTTCATAATCTCTTGGTTATTATAATGATGAACTTAACATACAATTTAATTAAAATTAAGCAAATCGGATACAAAACAAATCTATAAAATATATTTAAAATCAAATGTTTTTTTTAATTTTAAATAGAATTTCCTCTTAGGAATTTAATAGTATATATTATGCTAAATTATTACTAATATTAGAGAGTAGAATAATACAAATAAAACACAAAGGGAAGCAAGACATTTTGATGCGTGTTTTTGTGTTTTATATGGCTATCACAGCGCCATCTTTCTGCTATTTAAATAGCGATCAGTAAGATATAAAGAAATATTTGATGAAACGAGACCATTATCCTTGATTGAGAATTTGATAAGTGATTCTTTAGAAAAATATTGACTTTAATATCGAACTTTTAATAATAATTCCATTCAATGTAGGAAATGAAATAATATATTTCCCTTGAGGAAGTAAATTTTTTTTAGCAGTTTGCTTGTCGTCTTTTTATAACACTTACAATGTGCATTTTTATGGCAGTCATGGATGAAAATTAACTGAAACTGGCGGACGAAACAATTTCCTTTTTGGATGCTTTAATCTAGTCAAGCCTTTGAATCAATTCAGTGTAAAAAAATCCGAAGAACATTCAAAGTTTTTATAGCCCTATTTATAATAAATCTTCTTTGAAAAGTTTTATGATAGTTTTTTTTGTTTCATTTAATGGCAGCAATAAATAACTTTTAACTGAAGGTGTTTCATAACTTTAAAGGTGAAATAAATGTCTCGGTAATGACTTTTTATTTTAAACACGTAAAATTATTTGGTACATAAATTACTTAGAAATGAAAATCAATACAAGATATCATTTGTTTGATTGATATGCGTAAAATTATGCAAAAGTTTTTAATACATGATACACACATACACGTATATAAAATGTCCAAATTACTCAAATTAAACAATAAAAATTTATAAAACCAAAAGGACTGAAATGATTAAATTTATTTTATAATAGTATATATTATATACACTGGGGTCCAAAAATTCTGGCTCAAACCGTTTTTTTTGGCACATATTCAACTTATATATACCCACAAAAAAAGCAATCTCGCTGGAAAAATCCCTTCTTAGAAAAAAGAAAAATTACAGTTTTAGGTGGTAAAATGTAGGAACATAACAAAAAGGAGTTTTAATAAGGGGTATGCTCACAGCAAGCTTAAATGCATTAGGGGTATCGCGTTTTTCCAGGCTGTCCATTAAATTGTAAGTTACCGAAATAGGAAGAGAAGACCAGACACGGAGAAAGCTACTTTCCAACTCTCCTACAGAACTTGGAGGAAGATATAAAGCAGAAACCTGCCAACCAAGATAGTCCTACAGATGATCTATGGGATTTTCGTCTGAAGATTGAGATGGCCATTCCATTTGCTCCAAATCAAGACTCTCAATATATTCCTCCTCAACTACAACTAGATGAGGTCGTTCGTTATCATCCGTCAAAATAAAACCATTGTCAATTGCATTGTTACTGGTAGGCATATGGATCAAGGATCTCATCCTGATATCTCACTTTGGACCTTGCGCCAGAGAATCCAGTCAACCAACCTGATATCTCACGCCAGTCACAGTTGCTCCCTGAAACACTTGCAAGTCAGTGTGACTATCGAGGATGATCCATGCCTAAGCCATTATTCTATCTCTACGGTAGCTGTATCGTTCCACATTGTTGGATTGATGATATCTGGAGCTTTGATTCTTCCAGATCAGCACACGTGCCAAATCCCTCTCCAGTGTGAATCTGGACATTTGAGAAAAGTAGAGAAGCCCATCGTTGTCTGGTCTAGGAAAAGTGTTATCTTGCCCATTATAAGCTTGTTGTTTTCTATCGTCTAATGAGGCAGACATACAACTAGTCGTTTTGTATAGAAACTTGCTTGGTAAAGATGCATTGTTCTAGTGGATATTTTTCTTTCTGATGCTGTAAAGAGGTTTGCAGCAAGTTAAAGCACAAAATTACTTTTTCTCCTTCTGTTCGGAAGAGTTATAAAAGGGTTTTCTGCAAGTACTGTAGCTTGTGGCCAGCATAGAATATGTCTTCTGCATGAAAAAGTTTCGGTTTGATATTGATTCCAGAGACGATGGGCAACACTGCGAGACACAGTAAGTCGCCAAGCAGCATCAGCGCAGAACATCTCATTTCCGTCCACCCCCAAACTTTTAATGCATTAGGCAAATGGTTTTTCTTTGACAATGCGAGACCATGCTAATGAACGAATCTGCTAACGAAAGTTGAAAATCAACAAAAGTTACACGCATAATTATGAAAGCCTGATATTTGCATAGTATTCTTTTATTGATATATACTATTTTTTTCAATGAAAAAAAATAGCTTTTTTTGCATAAACTTAAATAATTTCGTTTTCATCATTTATATAAACTATTGTTAGTGTCTTTTTTGTGACCTTTCAAATCATGTTGTTCCTTAACTTTTGGAGGATTCTTGATAAGGAACATATAGTTCCTCATCTAGAATAAATTTTTGGTATTTTTTTATATGGAATGATTACCATATCTTAATTATTTTAAATAAACAAACAAAATTATTTTAATTTGGAAATTTATTTAAGCAAAAAATATCTTTCTAAAAAAAGAAAACATCATTGTCTTTTTGAAACACACTGCAAGTATACGATATTAAATACTATAAGAAATAAATAAATTTACTTTGGAATAAATATGAATTTTCGATAGATAATATTTAATTGTTTCGACTATTCAAATTTCTACCGAGCTAAAACATACTTCATCACTGCAAAAATCTGATCGAATAGCATTGCATCATGTTGTATATATATGACCAATTACCTTTATCATCAATAACTCTTAACTGTTTTCCTTTATCAATAGTTAGAGGCCTTAAAGGTAATATTGTTGTTAGTCACGCAATTTTAAATTTTTATCTTTTTCTAAATTGCTTATTTTTGCATCTAATGTCAATTAAAAGTAACTCTTGTTCATGTTCAACTTTAAAATGCATTAATGAATTCATTCAATAGGTAATTAGCCTTTGTCTTACCATCTGTTTTTTTCCCTGCGTCATATTAGTTAAATTTAATTAAATTAAAATTCTTTCGCATTAAAAATAATATTTGATTTTGAAAAAATTAGACTACTCCCTTTCATTCTGTATAAAATATGGTGCTTTCTTCATTTACACCGTGTAATTTGTTTAGCAGTGTTAATTAGAAAATGAAGGCCGTGGTGGCCTGGTTGGTTAGGACGTCGTTTTCGTTAACAAAAGGTGCTGAGTTTGAATCCCGGCTTAGCCGAAGATCCGTCGTGTTCACTAATGGCGACTGAGGCACGTTAAATCCGTTGGGTCGCAATGTCCTCCATGTTCCCATTACAAATTAATACCTCTGGGGGTGGTTGGAGCCAGGCTTTGGGTCTTCACTGGTTTCAATCTCTAAATTGGAAGATTCAGATGGTGCTGCCGTCTATGAGCCAAAAGTCATATTTCCTTCTTTGCATGAAGGTGACCTTTGAAAAAACGGAAAACGCTCCCTCTCTGACTTCATTCGCCTAGTCTCTCTGACGGGCGGGCTTGGCGTTGTCAAGTGTCATTAACAACAACAACAATTAGAAAATAATCCAGCTTTGAATTGTCTCTAAAATACAGCTTAGGCTTCGAAATTGTTTCTATGACATCTTAGTTTTGAGAATAATAATCTACATAATTTTTTTTTTACACAAACAGAATTTTTTGGTAGTATCTATGCTTGGGGAATAATCTCCAATACTATTTACCTGTACTATTTGGGGCAAAGAATATTTGTGTAACCTCATAGCTTTACAATTGCTCGAAACTGTTATACAGTTTATATACTGGCGTCGTAGTTTTCAATGAACTTAGTACCTTAACCAAATGTTTTTACTAACCCATTAAAGCCCATTTTGGAGTCTCACAAATTAATCTCTCCAATTAAAATTGCAAGCAAGGCTCCCATTAAAAATTAAACCTCAATATAGTTCAGGTGTCAGCCTCGTTATTTGATGGTGGAAGACAATTTCAAGATATTAGCTTTAAATGAATCATACGATGCATTCAAAGCCCTTTCTGACCAGCTGCCTGCTGAACGTTTAACAGTCTCCAATTCCATAATTGGTAAGTTCGATTTATATATCAAGTGCAGATGTCTATAATCCACTTTAAATAGTAGGCTCTTGTTGAATCATCTCTTATGAGCAAAAAACATTTATAGAGCAAATAAATCTAATTAATGTAGACCACACATTTTTTTATATATATCAATAGCTTTTCTTATATATCTAGTGATATGTTACGATGTAAATATATTTCTTTTACAAAAGTTGCAAATCATATAAAATTGCATTAAATTTTGAATTTCAATTCAAAGCAGCATTCGATTTATGTTAGGTTTAATTCTATTAGAAAATTAAGTGCGTTAACAACCAATGATCAAATTGTCGTACTATTCATAAATACAGAAAAAATAAGGAATATTATTTAATTTTAAATTTAAAATCTCAATGCATACAAGGGCCAAACATGATTCTTTCACTGAGAGCAAAGCAATATAAATTTATAGAATATAAGAAATAAAACAAAACGTAATGTTATGGCAAATGGTTTTCAAAAAAAATTTTGTATAAAAATGTTAATACTTTCTAAAAAGAGAATCGTTATGTAATCTATAAAATTGAAAAAAAAATACTTATTTATTTACATCATTAGTATGATCAATGTTTTCGAAAATTGTTAAAAATAATCTTTTCTTTAATAAAATTTCATTAAAGAAATTTGCCCTGAAAAATTTCGAGTCACTGAAGAAATTTAGAAAATTCTTTGAGTAAACTAATGATCACCAAAATTAAGAAAATTATTTTTTAAATAATTTATTTGTCTAGAATTGTTTTAATATAATAATATTGTCACGAAAAAAGTGTAAAGCTGTAGTTCTAATGGATATTATAGTTACTTTAGAATTTTTAATACTTCATTAAAAATAATTTCAATTAAGTTAATCTTTTCCCAAATATTGAGAGAATATATGTAATCTGTGTGCTCAAATATTTTCATTAATAAATTTAAAAAATTTAATAGTTGTATTTTTGTATATTATTTAGGTTGCCCCAATAAAGCAAAATTAATCAAAAATAATTGTTAATATATTATTACTATCTAATTACTACACATAGACAATACAGTCTCAAAAATATTTTTTCTCTGAATTGAAAATTCACATTTGATAAAAATGTATGATTCATTTGAAAAATTTATGCTTAATTATTGAATTTTCTTACATTTTCCTAATGAATATATTAGCATTTTTAAAAAGATGCTTCCTATATTTGAAATTTTTGTACTGTTTTTAACTGTTTATTTCTAACAACATTCAAAAGTTATCTTAAATTTTGTATCACTTTTAAATGATTAATAAGATTTTAAATATTTAGATGAAACCTCAAAATGTTTTCTGAAAAATAAATTTCATTTCATTTCCAAATTAAGCTACTTGTTTCTACGATGAAGTTTTGATAAACATGGAAAAGATTATAATTGAAATATTTTTATTTATATTTTCATTTTTTTGATAGCTCTTACGATGAAATTATTTCCAAAAATAATTGAATATGCTGAATTAGTTTTGTCTATACTAATATATATTTAGACAAACTGATTCGTTAAGGATTTATAATAGTTTACTTTAATGCAAATATTTGCATATGCATGTTTCATAATCCTATTATAACTATTAGAAATGCAGAATAAATACAAATAATAGAGAATGAACCCTTTACAGAATACAATTCTTAAGTTTTATTTGAAAACAAATGTTGCTAAAATTAGACATTTATTGTTACAAAAAGAATGCTTTGAATATTTTCTTTGTGTGTTACAGATACTTTACTATTGTAGTGAAACAAATTTATATTATTTCTTTTTATTATGAATGAAATTCATTAATTGAATATGTTATTGAAATATAATATAGTTAAAATTCCCTAATTATTAAGGTTCACTATGTTTGGATAATAAATTAAGAGCTCTTATAAAGACTTTTATAATTGTCACCAAAAAGAATGAACATTACTAGTATTCGTCATCAGCATCCGGTTCAAAATCTTGTTTAATAAGGTTACATTTTTTAAAATATTAAGCCAACACCCTTTTCAGTAAACTTTCTAGGTAAGGTTTGTATATTTTAATAGCCTATTTAATGCACTCTTTCAACAAGCTAATGACAACTGTATATAACCAATACCGCCTTATTCTTCTGATATCTCATTAGGCTGATTCTAAGCCTAGTATGTTCTCAAGTATTGATCACTCACAGATAACATAGTTAAAAGGCGCCTAGATGCTGTATAACAACAGTGAGACCTCTAGAAACTGATATAGTAAAGGAAATTTCTATTTATACATTGTAGGGATTATGTTAGACCGCATCGCCAACTAATTTACAATGTAGAAACATTTTTACATCGCAAAGTCAATAAGTACTTACGTGTATAATGTTTGATTTTATGATTGATCTTATTTAAAGTAATCTAATTTAAAGTGAAAAAACAATATTTATAATTTTAAAGTTTTTAAAAATATCATTATAGTTAAGATATATATTTTATATTTCCAATGTATGATTTCATATAAAGCTAGCATAGTAATAATTTGTATAATTTGTAACTAGAAAGAATTTATTTTTTTGTCATTGTACGTAAAAAGTTTTTTATGTTGAAACTCAAATTGTGATTATTTGGGTATTAAAAAAGAAAATTAAAATTATTTACAATGCTGAAAAGGGAAACAATGCTATTGAATAATTAATAATTTATATAATTTGTGTAACTAAAAAGAATTTCTTTGGTTTGCGATGCACGTAAAAAATTCTTTAAACTGAAGTTCAAATTGTGATTATTTAAGTATCAAACAAGCAAATTAAAGATAAAATATTTACGTTGCTGAAAAGGCAAACAACACTATAGAAATGTAGTGTTAATTTTTAATAATGGTTAGCATTTTATGCGTCAAAACAAAAAATATCATATTTAAAAAACAATTTTAAATTATCAAGAGCTAGTTAATTTCTGAATAAGAAATTAGATTACTTTTAAAGATAAAGTTGTATATTTTTAAAACAAACTAATAGTATTAATATATGTCATATTAAAAATACACAGAACATTAAAATAATTTATTCTAGATATAGCAATTTAGTTTAAAAACATAAGCCTTATATTTTGTTTTTAATTTTTATGCATTTGTCGCGTACCACATTTAAATTTGGGCATTTTTAAGAAAATTAAGTAATTAGAAAACTTAATTTACTGTTTTTTAAATAAGGCTTTAAGCTTTTTTTCATTCTATTTAAATCATTTGAATGATGCTTAGAAATGCATAATATGCTTAATGTCTTATAGAACTTCTGTTTCAAATTAGCTACCTAATTAGAATTCTTTCTTATTAATTTCAGAAATCGAATTTTTAAAATGCTCTGTTTTGAAGCAAATTTTTCTTAACTCATAGTTTTAAAAATATTTTAAATTGCGCTTATTTATTTAAATTTATACATTTTTAAATGAGAAACTTTTTTTATTTGTATATATTTATTCCAAATAAAATTGATTAAAAATTGTTCTACTGCAATATATAATCACACAGCAATTAATTTTTATTACGTTAAAAGAATTTCTTAAGGGTATTTTACTTTAAGATAAATGTACTATTTTCACATGGCTAATCTGGAATTTTCAAATTTGTTTTGTAGTTCAAATTCCATATTTACTAAAAACATTTTTGAAATAAAATATTCTGAGAATTTATTTTGAAACCTTTAAATTGTATCTGATGTTTGCATTCAATATTTTTCAAATACATATGCCCTTTAAGAAATCTCATGGGCATTTAAATACATTGAATTCAAATGTCTTATACTTTTTAAATGTTTCGAAATATATACATTCTTTAAATATTTTACTTAAAAAAGTTAGAAAATATAAAAGTCATTCTTAAAATTGCATATATTTTAAAATATTTTTATAGAAAAAATATAAAAGAAATCTAATGTATTCTGTTTCTTATAAAAGTTGAAACATTATTCTATTCAATTTTAGACGATATTAATCTTTATGTACATATCATACAAATACTATATTAGAGATGATGGAAACTAAGAGAATCAAAATAACTCATAAATATTTTATGTATTATCTATATTCGATGAAAGTTTATATTCAGACAAAATAGAATTTTTAGAACTGTATAAGCATGCATTATTCAATTCTAAGTAAAAAATAGAATTTTCAATAGTTTTTTTTTGTATTTACTTCAAGAAATATTTTAAAAAAATCTTCAACTTACGATTCCAATCCCTTTAAATGCGCAGAAATTATTTACCAGTAGTATCTTATAAATAAATTCCTTTCACAAAATTATAATTAAAATCTCTCATTCTTGTACGTAAAATCTTCTCCATGTGTTTTTGAAATGATAAATTTAAAGTAATCTTTCATACCTCTTGGCCAACTATAACGCAAACATGAATAGTTTTTCACTTATAAATAAATTGAAATTTGATCAGTTAATTTTTCTTATGATGGTGGACATGTTTCTTATGTGAACATTAGTGATGCATTAACATTATGTGAACATTTTTTAATACATTTTTGGTGAGCGTTTATAAAAAAATAAGCAAGGAAACAAAATGTTAGAAATCTAAATTGATATAAGAGTTCATAAAAATCATCCAACAGCAAATTTTTCCTTCCTTACTTACGATATTTTTATTTTTTCTTTTCTTCTTTTAAGATTTGTCATATTCTCTGTAATAAACAATGTGTTTGGTGAAAATGTGCTTTGGGTCCCCTGTTTCGGCACATTTTCAAAAATGCTGATGCTATTATACCGCTATTTCAAAGTGAAACTTAATTAGCGACTAATAAAAAGGCTAAAACCAAAGAGTAACTAATGGCATGTGCGAAAAAGTGCTTTAAATTCGCGAGTTGGCGAGGAAGGGGATCTAAACCGCAATTTAACCACGTGTTTCCTAAATCGTTATTTTTCTATAAATTTTAGGTAAGTAGTCCTATTTTTCCTTGTGAAAGTTAAATTTTTTTGATAAAAGTTAATTAAGAATTATATATATATATATATATATATATATATAATTTACTTTTGTTTGTAATTTACATGTTGTTTTATGCTTTCACATTTTTTCACCGGGGTTGACGAGAACCATAATAAGTTAACATGAATAATGACTACCAGCAAAAGGCAATTTCTAGTTATTATGTTATTAGTAATATCTAGTTATTAAGAAAACTACTAAATGATTCCTTTATGAAACATGCAATGACGAAATGAGTAACTATGAATTCATATCATATGAGAAAATGAACATCATTTGAAATAAAACACTGCTAAAATAAATGCTTAAGTTTGATAATGAAAAGAAAGATGACGTCATCAGACACTATGAATAATATAAATACAAGAAGTTTACTTCTTAATCTTGAAACTTTTTTTGTTCCTATTTACTTTTTCTTTTAAATTTATCGATTAGGATTTCATCTATCGATAGCTTCTTTTAATATTTATAGTGGAATGATGATTTCTATAATCATTTTAAAATTTAAGCCCACCATTCATCTAATTTTTTAGAAAAACTCATATTTAAAAAATTTTGTCTTTTAGAACCTAGTTATAATTATTAGTTTCTTGCTTTAAAACGTCTCTGGGCATTTATTGTTGTCTAGGTAACTATTAATTTAATTATAAAACATTTAAAGATTGTAGTTTTAATTATTGAAATTATTGCATTAAAAAATTAAAATATTACACAAATGTAGCTGTCTTTTATATTTGTAGAACAAGATTAAAATAAGTAATATTTTTTTTTTAAAATAAGTAAAATTTCTGAAGAAACATTTCAAGTAAAATAGTGATGAACAAATTTCATGAAATCAAAAAGAAGTAATTAAAACGAAGTTTTGTTTAAGAGAAAGTTAAACAATGCTGATTTCTTTTAGTTCTAAAAGAGATTAGTAATTTTAAATTTACTTGTTACAGAATTGCAAAATATGAACAAACATTGTTTTAAAAATTAAGAAATTCTATCAAACAAATTTTTAAGAAATTTCTGAGCATTTAAGTACTTTAAGAATTAAGTTATTACAGTACATATTTAATTACTACAAAGCTTAATAATATGAAATACAAAGTTGTTTTGCTTTTTCAAGGAGTGAAGGAAATTATTATTTTTTCGTGAATTTCTTTAAATTCATAACAAATTATTATAAAACTATATAATTATTTTTCTTGGAAAATATATTTAATTTAAAATTTTCTCCTAAATGTTTTAATATTTTATACTTTAAGTTTTGTAATATATTTATATGAATTTTGTAGCATTCTCATGGATAAATAAGTTGCTTGGAATAAAAATTCAGATGCATGCTAATCTAATCCGAAAGTTAAAATTTAAGAATCTCTCAATCTGAGAATTTAAGTAAAATTTGAATTTTATCGTGTGTCTAAACTATCTGGCTCAAAATTTGTTACCATCCATCTCTTAATTTTCTGCCAAGAAGTGTATTATGGTAATAAAATATATTGCTTAAATGGTACAGAGTTATCCCTTAGAACAAAAACATACATCTATTTTTCGACGGATTTTTATGATGGCCTGACATGTTCGTGTGTAGTGAACGAAGAAATACAATAAAATAAAAGACAAACCCTTACTTTTCTCATTATTATCAGATGAATAAACAAGGAAAAATGTTTTAATATGTTGTGTGATACACCATCACCATTATTATTTTTTTTTATCATTAAGTGATATCTGATTTTTATGATATGTAAAATGCATTGAAAACCAATAAAAAAAATTATTTTAAATCCTCACGTGCAGTTATTTACTTTTTACAATGATTATATTAAAAATGATTACATTATTGAAATGAAATATATGAGTTACAACAAATTTAAAACCACAATTTGCTATGAGATACAGAATGTCATCAATGGTACAGAAGAAAAGAAAAATTGCCCAGTAATACAACTATTTTTTTAACGTTTAAGGAAATAATAAAGATAAAATGTTCATACTGTTTTATACACGAGTTAGTCAAAAATCCTCTTCAGAATATAATATATAAATTCAGGACATTATAGGAGATAGATTTTCAATGGTGAATTTGTGATGCCACTTTAGTTTGAATTACCAATTTTCATCACAGTCTAGCGAAAAAGAAATAAGATGGTAAGACTCTAATTGGATGAATCAGGTTAAAATTTTTGAAAAAAATGTTTTAGTAAGACAATTTTCTTTAGTGAGATATTTAGACTCGGTCTTAGCCACTATGGAGCAACAGAAAATAAACGCTGTATTTATAATTTCTGCAAAGCATATTTGGCGAGTTGCGAGTTAGAGGATTTTATGGCATTCTTTTTCAAATAGAAAATTAAAATACGCCCCTTTTAAAATTGTAACGAATGGAAAAACATTAGGTTGGTAAGAATCTTACTAAATTTTAATGTCAACTTTTTTAAATGTCAACCCATCACTCTTTTCTATTATAGACCTTAGATTTTAAACTTTTAACACGTATTAACGTTTTTAAGTAATCAAAATCAATTATCAGAAAATTTAATACAGTTTTACAATTTTTCTCCAAATGGATTCCAGCCATATCAAATACTTTTTCTTTTATGGAAAGACCTATAATGTAATTAATAATGATTTCACGTCACTGAAAACTGTTTCAATAATTTTTAATTTTTCATTCTCATATTTTTATCGATATACATTTATTTATATCTTCATGTAATGTATTTTAAAGACGAAATTTTAACTTTATCAAATAAAACCCATTTTTAGTTAATAAAATTTTCAAACAATGGAAACTTTAATTTTTTGAGATATTATAATTAAATAATGTATTTCTTTCCATGATTTCGCACTATAATACATGATTTGATTCTATTTGTAAAAATTTTATGAAGTTTTTAAAATAATGTAAATAAATTTATCCCAAAAATAATACGTTACATAATTTTAATTCTGACACATTCATCTCAAACCTAAGTCTCAGAAGAGAAATATTAAATATTAAAAGATTTATTACTTTACAAAATATCATATCACATACAAATGCCTACCTTTTCAGAATTACAAATTAAACATAAAAAATAAAATGTGCCCCTCGATTGATTATATCTCTGAAATGTTATACTTCAAGAATGAAGTTTTATAAATCAGTCTCCTCTATAGGGAATAAATTAATCATGTGACCTTTGAGTTATTAAGAGAGTTTCCCACAAATATCCTATTTAATTAACTTTTTTCATGACATCTTATCAAAATTAATATCATGAGCACAATGAAATTAATTTGATTTAAATAGAGCCAAGAAGATTTTATTCAAATATAAATATATTAATTGTATTAAAAGAAAACTATTCAGTTTTTGTCAAACAGAAAAACCAGATATATTACAGAATTAATCTATAATTCATAGAAAGCATTTTGCAATTCAAAAATAACAATTTTCTGTTTCTCTGTTTAAAAACGTATTAACATTTAATGACGTGTTTCTTATAAATAACACATGTACTTTTATACAAATATCTATAAAAAATGTTTCTGAAATATAAATAATTATTAATTTATAATATTTGAGCGAGCCCTTACTATGTAAATTATATTTAAAATGATACATACCTAATATAAATTTTAAGAGATATTATAGAGATAAAACTTTTTATATATTTAAACTTCAGTGTGACAAAAATAAATAAAATAATATTTACCTTTCAAGTTTGAAAATAACGGCGAACTTATTAAATTTTTATCCTCAAATGAATTATTTGTTTTTTGATGATATTGTAAGAAAAACTTCTGATTATATATTGGTTTATTGTTTTATGCCTTATTTAATTTATTTTATAATTAATGACGTTTAGAAAGTAACTCTTTTTTTATCAAAAATTTCATAAAGTCTTATATACAACACTTCGTTTTTATTAGATTTTAGTTTGTATCGTATATGAGAATTAATGTGAAACATTTATTCGTTAAATTCTATTTTTTTGTAATTTTTGTCACTACTGAAATTGTATGGACATATAATTTTAAATTAGACAATATCAAATGGGAATATGAAATATCTTATATTTTAGTTTTTATTTAAAAATATTGTAAATAAAATACATTTAATATTAATATTTATAGTGTCAACTTAAAACATGTAATAATGCTTGTTTAGAATTGTTTGTTTTGAATCAAAATTATTATTTAATATCAATTGTTTATAAAAATCATAAGTTGTAATTTAGTTGTCGCATTAATGTATAATTATTTAATCGCATATTTTATTTTCCTACTTTTTATTTGTGACAAATGCTTATTTATTCAAGAATAGTTTTTTTATTTAATTTTTTTTTACTTTGGAAATCAAATTTGAATAATAAGATGTAGTATGCCCAAAAGATATTTTGGGGTTGGGTATTTGCTCAAGTAAACTGTCAATATGTGAAGGAGAATATTGATTGTTTACTGTGGGAAGTATTGAGTTGTGTACCGTGATTCATTTTATATTAAATATTTTACTGATTTATTGTTATATAATTTAATAAAATTCAATTAATTTTAGGAAGAAATTGATCTTTAAAACAAAACAAAAATGAGTAAAATAATAGTCAAATCAATCAAATTTCTTAGAGTTAAATTATATTAATTACTTTTTATATCATATTTAAATTTCATAAGCTACCAAGAAAATTCATTATCTCCTCTAACAAATTAATTTCATTGAGATAACTAATAAATTTTATTTGATATAGAAAGTGTTTATTCAGATTCTATTTCCTTCTATTTTGGTAAAAACATACTTTAGATTGAAAAAAATATTCAATCCGGAAATTACTGCAAATTTTTTTTTATTTTGAAGTGTGAATTAGGTTTTTGAATGTTAACAGCAATGTGCAGATAATAACTTTATGCTACCTGAAAAAAATTCTGGAGTTATATCTTTCCATTTTGTCATAAACAAATAAGGAAAATATTTTTATTTCTAATTTTATTGAAAAAATAACCTTTATTAGTTTTTAAGAAGCATTATACTTTTAAATTATTTTTTTTGATTTTGTTGCTCCAGTCGTGTTTCAAATAAATATTCCAAATTTAAAAAAATAGTATTTGCAATATAAAAAAATTTAAGATTTTTATATATATTTGTTTATCATACGCCATTAAACAATTATATTATGTTTAAAGACAAATGTCCTTTCATACTTAAATAGTGCATGAACTGTACAACAAACGGCTAATGATGATTTAGAATACATTTGGTGATGTATTTGAAAGCAATTCCTTGCCTTAAATAACAGATTTGATATTTGAATAGATAGTTAGGGCTAGGGTTAGAAATGCATACACAATGTACTCAAAGATATAGCTTCGTAAGATATTTGATATCTGGTGGACAATTTTCTTTGTTAATGCTTACATCATGCCAGCAGAAATGTAGAGGCCTGGCTTTTTTTCGACATATATAACTCGTATAAATACGATGGAATTTTGTTGGCTGATGATTAAATTGAATAATTTTCAGTTGAGAGACATATCTTTATTGACGAACTACACTTCTCAAAACAATTAAAGGATATTGCGGTTTTAGGTGGATTTTGTGGCTGGAAAACAGTTTAGCTAATTGATACAGATCTACTGGTCGACAGACGTAGTAGGTTATATGAGAATAAATTACACATGTTTGGCAGAAAAAATGCATTTTATTACGTATTTGTGTACAAAAGGAAAAAAACACAATTTGTGCATATGAGAAAAAACGAATAAGAAAGTGTTTTCTTCAAAGGAAATCATTTTCAGTAGGAGGTATGGTTTCCACTGACGACCAGCAACGTTGAACACCTTTGAGGCATGGAGTCAATGAGGCTATTTATCACGAATTGGGGTATTCTGTCCCACTCTTTCAGAGGAGCTCTTTCCAGTTCTTGGAGAGTTTGTGGGGGTGGTTGGTGGCCAGCAACTCGTCTTCCTAGAGCGTCCCAAACGGGCTCTATTGGATTCATGTCAGGAGAACACGCTGGCCATTCTGACCTTTCCCTGATCTTCGGCGTGCACTTTCAGTCTCCAAAAAATGATTCCAGATCCTGGAAATCACACTTTATGACACTCCAATGGCTTGCGCTACTTCGGCTTGAGTTTGGCCTCCTTCTAACCTACCAACAACTCTCCAAGCTTCTGAATCGGTTAAATGACTTCGCTGAGACACCGTACTCATCGAAACAAAGCAGTCACTGAATGCCGATCATCCTTGTCTTCATTGTCTTTTATTCAGTTGAAAGTTAAATTTCATTCACTGCCGCTGAAGTGACGTTTTTGACGTCAAACTCAAAATTAGCATACTCCACAGTTTGAAAATCAGAAAAATTTGCATTTGTGATTCTTTTCTTCCATTTTTGGTAAAAAAATTTCGCTTTTGTCTTTACTTTATATAAAACTTACGGTATCCTTTAATTTTTTTGGCAGTGTATTAATTGTTTCCAAATATCTGTATCTGCGAACTTATTTTAAATTAAAAGTCTTCAATGGACTAAAGTTGATGATCTAAACACATCGAAGGTCATCATTTAGCTTGTTATTTCTCTTTTATTTTCAAACTATATTACCAGTTTAAATTTTTTAAAGTACATAGGTTGCACCATTGCTAAAGTACAACCTGGTTTAGAATGGAGTGCTTAATTGTTTGATAAAAAATAATATCTTTAGTGATAGAATAAACAAAACCCTCATATCTTTAGTGTTCCAATGTACGTAAGATATAAGCGAAATGTGTCTTTAAAAGTAATATACTTTATTATAGAAAAATTTTAAATTTTTAGCCATAGGATTTCAACGTTAATATTTAAATGTGTTATAATAGATTTGTGTTTATGCATATGCGATGATAAACAATTATGATATACAATTAATCAATTTAGGAGAGCAAGTAAAGAAAGGAATTAGATCTTTTGAAACAATCAGTTCACGGGATTAGTTGCAAAGAATATTAATGCAATACAGAAATGTTTGTAAAATTTTTCTAAGTGATTTGAAGAACATGAAACAATTATAAACGCTGCAGTTTATTATTTATAAAAAAAACTATTACTTTATAATACATAATTTCAGATATAGTTTATTTCGATCGAATAGCTAAAAATATTATATTAACTATTTTCTCTGGATGCTGCTAAGAGATTTATAAGAACTTGAAGTAGTTTATTGTATTCTTCATTCAGAAAAATCTCAAGCATTCGAACAGCCAAAGAAAGCATTTATCTCATTTTGATGCGCCGTTCGAATATGTGTGTACCCAAATATATTATATTCGATTTAGTTCAAATAATTAGAATGGTCACTTCATACGCTGAAATGCTTATACTTCATATTCTTTAGTATTGATTGAGTTGTATGAAAACAATTATTAACGTGCATAAAAGAGAAAATATCATTAGGGGTAAACAAAATAAACTGCCGCCCAACCTGTCTAATGGTTTGTGTAACTGACTACGGATGGGGAGGAACTGGGTTCGAATCCCGGCTCGGGCATGGATGTACTTTCTCTTTCTCTGAGTTTCTTGTCCTTTCCTCAGATGATGGATGAATGTGGCCAGCCTTATAAACGAGTTTGTGGTTGGTGTGGCGTGGGCGATGCCACTCGTACTTCCGTGACTTGGTTCACAGGTGCCCACCGGGTAACAATAAAATGAATATCAGTTTCCGGCCTTGTTGCGGCAAATGGGCTAATGTACTTACTTGTTCAAGGGTGCCCGCTATTAAAAATAATATAGAATAAAATAAACTAAAATTAAGATACCTCGTATCTTATTTTGGTAAGTTTTAGTTCTCACACACACAAATTGCTATTCTAATAAATAATATTCAAGTTATAACTCATGAGACAGTAATTCATATTTAAAATACATTTTGAACTAAAATTTGAATTATGATTTCATGGGTTTTTTATTATTGTAATTCATGTTAAAATTCCTTATATATCACTTCTTTCCACCTATAGATAAATAAGAAACATTCAGAAATTTATCCATACGCATTTAAGTTTTTTTAAATTTTATTTCCGTTTTGAGATATATAGCTTTATATAATGATTTAAATATTTACATCGTTGAACATTCAGTTGCATATTAAAGTGTCATACTTGAAAGGAGAGACATAAAAGGATCTTATTTAATGTTTTCCACTTGAATAAATCCAAAACCATTTTTTGAATTTATGATTTTTCGGGTTCTTTTAAAAGAAGCTTTAATGAAATATCTTTCTTAATAATTTGTGCAGTTAAGAACCTTTTACTAAAAGTTAAGAAATAAATGGAAGAAATAAAACATCAAAAAACTTATGTTTTATAATTTTAAAGTGGACTCTTTAAGCTTATTAAATATTTCAAAGGAGATACTTTTATCTAAAGATTATTTTGTGTTATTACGATAGGAATCTGAATTCTTAGGATGGCGTTCATTGAATCCTGCATTAAAATTTTGTTGCTTACAGTAAACTTTATTTAATTTACTGTATTTTTGTGTATAGACAAGAGATAAATAATTATTTACTTAATTCAACTTATTTATAAATTAGTATATTTTTACAACATTATAGATAAATTTAAGTGCTGAATAATATGAATGCATTTTATTCAATAAGTTCTATACTCTGAATTTACTAAACTTTTTGTTTGTAACAGTTTTAATCATATTAGTTTGCATGTAGCATTAGTTGATTTTTATGAAGATTGTAAAACTATCGCAACTACATTAACTGTTAGCGAAATATTTGTTTTAAAGTAATTAATATACTCTAAGTTTTCACTTACAGTTTGTGCAACAGATGGGAAATTTTATATCAAATATAGAGTGTGTCAACACACTTTGAACCATCAAAGAAAATTTATATTCCTCTCTACAAGTTCAACTGCTGGAAACGGAAAGCGTAAAGTTCAAATTGAAACATAAATACTATTTTCCACGTAAATATGACTGTTCAACAGGCCTCCAGCATCAATAGATATATGAGTACGAGTCATCACTAATTCCGTACCAACGAGTGAGATTGGTTTTCTGCGCATTCTGTTTGAACTTCAATCCAAAGTGTGGCTAGGTTATGTTTTTTACGCTTGAACACCTGATCTTTTACTATGCCCAATAAGAAAAAATCGACTAATCCATCCAGCGGTGTAAGATCAAGGGAGCATGGAAAAACTCGATTGTGCCCCTGTGTTCTATCCACTAGCCTGGAAAATTTTGATCCAGATATGTTCGTACGTCGAAATGATAGTGTAATAGTGCGCCGTCTTATTGGAAATAAAACTTGTCATTTCCGTATAATGCACGATGTCAGGTAATATAGAATCAACAAGCATTGTTAGGTCCTTTTCACCTGTTACATTACTTCATTACGGAAAAGCCCAAAATATAACACACAAATCACATTAATATGTTATACACCCCATCGTATAACCATCGCACAGAAATAACAATGCTAATCATTAAATTTCTGCTTACAGATCAGATTAAAAAATCAAACAAATTAACTATCAAACTCAATGTTAAGCAATTTACTTAAAATTCTGCACGTGAAATCTAATATCATAATTTTTTATATTATAATTAATTAAAAAAATAATTCCAATTTTTTTATAAATCACTAATGAAAAGGCTTAAAAATTCATTACAGATGCTTATATAATTTATGCCACTCAATAATTTCAGGGAAAATGTATATTTTTAGTATACTCCGTTTTCCAAGCCAACAAGATTTCTAATTCCAACAAAAAATATGAAATCGCGTTACTTAATTGGTAAAGCGTTGGATAAAATTGCAACTAATTACTCGCCAAATTATTTTCAACGCCAATATGTCACTGGGGAATTTCATTTTCATTCAAAACAACTTCATCTCCCACTTCGGAAGCAGAGTAATGAAATTTTGCAGAGGAACCCTCGAGATTGGTTTAATAGAAGCGTTCGCAAAATTCATTCATTCCTCTAAATGAAGTTGGAATAGAAAGAAGGCCTTAAACGGAAATTGATGTAAAAATGTTCAATCTAAATCTCCATCGCATTTTATAACAATAATAGCGAAACATGAAAAATGATGCTTGATTCGACTTGTGGCCTTAAAAGTTACATTAAGGAGTACCTTTTTCGAAATAAGTAATATTCCATTTTAATAAAACTGCATTTTGAAATTTTTCGGTAATTCCCTTTATATATTCTTAACAAAAAATTCAAACTGCCTTTTAATCTTACATAGTTTTGATTTTTGTGTGTGTGTGTGTGTGATAAATATTTAAAAGCTTATTTAATTTAAGTAAAAGGCAACATTTTTAAGATTTCAGTTATATAAAATTAACTATTAGTAGTTTATTTTCAAAAACTATATGATATTAATTGCTTACGAGTAAAAGTATTTTTTAAAAAAAATGTTGAGATTTTTTTGTTTTTAATACCCTAAATTATTAATAAATTTCTTTAAGCGAATTTATTAAAGCGTAATTTTGCTTATACTATTTCCAATTATATTATTGTTTACTTAAATTTCTCTAATAATGCTTTATTAAATGAAAAATAAATAAAGTAATACTTTATTTGAGCATTATATTTTGTTATAATTATTATAGACAATAACATTAAAAATGAAGAATATAGTTTTCTAGATTATTAATTTTGATAAGTCAGAGAACAAGAAAAAGTATTTTATTAGTTTATAAGAAACAAATAAATATTTTAAAAAAGTTTTATAATTAAATTCTACTAATTTGTCAAGGCAAATGATAAACATCTGTCATTTTAAAGAAGGATAAATTGCCATTTTTAAAAGGACATCTCAAGCTTAAGTTTAATGCTAGAAAATCCTAATGCACTCTTTTTAGGATAAAGCTATATAGAATAAACATGTAATGGCTTTTATTCAAATTTAATCATCTTCTTTGTTGGAACTCTAGTAAACATTTATTTGGAATAGTAAAAGTTTCCCACACAAGTTGGTTGGTTGATTGGTTGCAAAGATACATTTAATACTACAATAAACTATAGCACAATACCTAACATGTTCGTAAAAAATACTTTAGATGCATTTTTCCTCTTGCGACTCTTTTTTCGATGTTAATCTTGTATTTTTTCTGATAAGCAAGGTTGTGAGCAAAATGAATCTGATGCCAACCATGTATCAGAAAGTTTGATCTTATTAAAAAAGAGATTAAAGAAAGACGAAAAGAGACAGCAGTTCCACATATCAGCCATGGTAAAAATAGCTGAAGTTTTTCAAAGAGATGTTTCCTGTTTGAGACCGAATACTATTTTATTAATAAAAAATTGTGTAGAATATAATTTTCAATAATGTATCTTTTACATATAGTTAAGGGATTATATATTAATTTTGTAATAGGAAGTACAAGATGAATTAAAAATAAATTGCGAAGATTTGAATCATCATATTAACTCTCTTCTTATGCCAATACTTTTGAATTATTGTTCATTGTTGCACAGCAAAGACTATTTGAGTCTGCAAGCATGGGCAATTCCATACTCTGATCAACAGGCTCTCAGCCCCTTGCAGAAAGGATACTTAATTTTAAGGGCTATATTTCTTTAAAGAGTTTGCTGCCTGGTAAATTTGAACTACACTTGTCCAATTGACAAGATAGAAATTGTATCGCTAAATGCAGAAGCCACTAAGAGTAACGCTGATAGTATCTATTTTGCATGGCATTTTTGTCTTTTGTCTAGCAGGCTGATAATTCAACTTCATATGAGTTGTTCTAACTTTGCATTCATCATCGGCACTTTGCATTGAAATCACTTACTGG